>WNWK01050546.1:0-12791 GCA_009830355.1 Cherax destructor | reverse complement strand
GCCAGGCCACAGAGCAGTGGTTGCCTTGAATCAGTTAAAGGGTTGGCTACCTGGAAAAAATTTGTGCTGCACAAGTCCTCATTGTGGAATGTACTACTAAAATAACTCTTGTTAATACAGAGCAAGAGAATGAGATGATGTAGGTACCTTCACTTGTTGATGTCCTGAAATGTTAAGTAGGGACTCACATAATTCATTTTGTTGTTGCAAGTCTTGTTGTTATTGCAATAAAATTACTGTCTTGGAAAATGATCACATCTATGTGTATATACACATATACTGCTGTACATATATTATGTTTTGAAGTATACAAATAAACCAAATTATGAACAGAAAAACACTTGAAATTTGTTTAAAATTCTTAAAGTCCTGATGAGGCTTACTGCTTTACAGTGAGGCAGTGCACCTCAAAACTACTTGAAGAATCACATAAATTTTTAGTTGTTTCACAATACGTACAATTATATATATACATTTGTGCATGTAGACGTATTTGAGCATTTCAGTTGTTCATCATTTTACGAAAATGAAGAATTATGTAAATATAGCATTAAATTAATAATGCATAGGAGGTCATTGTGGTAACTTAATGTTGAGTCATAAAGTTTCTTTGATGTCTTTATGGTGATCAACAGTGCTGGTGCATATTACACTCTCTTACTGTCGACCTTCTCTTTTATATGTACTAAATTATTTTCTCTGCAGAGAGAAACTTAATTGAGATATTTCGCCTGTTCCACGGACTTCCTCTCCCCCCTATCCTTGTTTTTATTTTTATTTTCCCCACTCTTCCCTCTCACAAACTCATCGCTCTTCCCTCTCACAAACTCATCACTCTTCCCTCTCACAAACTCATCGCTCTTCCTTTCTCTCATACGCATCACTCCACTTACCCCATACATGCACACACATACATACATTATGCAGCACAGTACATACTAGAATAATAAGTATAATGTGCGGCAGTAGGACACCGAGTATTTTCGGTAATACTGGTTATTGAAAAAGGACTCGTCGTATGTATTATAGCTTTCTTTGCCACTTGATAGGACTTTGTTACAGTACCTCAAGTTGGCCAGCAGCTGGAGTTAGGTTTTTTAATTGTAGATACATTTGAAGGTTTATTAATAGTTAATAAGGTTACCGGTATACAGTATTTATAATAAAACACCAAAATGGAAAAAATTATTTTTTTATCATATACAATATTCTGTTTTTTTAACCACTTATGACAGATGTAAATTTTACAAAGGTATGGGGAAGCATCGACAGTATGGTAAGTAAGAGAGGATTGCAGAAGAGTTTCACCACAAATTGACTTTATTAAGTACATGTGCTTGATAAAACTAAATTGTGAGGAAGTGATATACAGTGGACCCCCGAGTTACGAACACCCCGGAAATCGTACAGTTATGTAAGTATAATATTTTAAGTGCTTTTGTAGGTGTATGTTTGGGGGTCTGAAATGGACTAACCTACGTGACATTATTTCTTAAGAGAGTAAATTCGTTCGGTAATGGCACTTGAGCAGGCTTCTGGAATGAATTATGTTCGTTACTCGGGGGTCCACTGTAACAATAAAAACTTCTCTGCAATCAATATAAAGTTTAATGTACTCAACTGTGTGGAGAACATAAAATATGCTTTCTCATATCACTATTTAAATACTCAAACTACACAAATAATCTATAGCCTATATTATCATCTGTATGGCTTTCTAGCATATTATGTCCAACATTTAGTAGAAAATTTATTTCCCTTGGATATTTACTCACTCTCAAAAATTCTTTATTGATGAGGAGTATTGCTGAAGGAAAGTCTTCACCAGACATTTTAACCACAGTAGCCTCAAACACTGGAAGCAAACAAAAATGTACCTGCTGGTTACAGTATCTTAAAACCTGAAGCAGTCTTCCATTGAATTTAGGTATGTAAAGAATTTGAGAATGGACCAGGAGCTTGTGTGTATGCTGAGTTTGATCCAAGTGAATTCTGAGCTAAGGTTGAGTGAACTCTGAAATGGAGCTGAGTAAACTCAGGTCTGGGGTTAAGTGAGCTCAAAGCTGCAGCTGTGAGTGAGCTCCAGGATGGGGCTGTGTAAACTCATAGCCAGGCTGAGTGAACTCGGGTTGTAGCTAAGAGAGTTTAGGGCTGTGTGAGCTCATGGCTGGAGTTGAGTTAGCTCAGAATAGGTTGAGTGAGCTCAGAGTAGGCAGTGAGCTCAGAACTGGGTCTAAGTGAGGTTAGGGGGCTGAGTGAATTTAGGACTGGAGCTGAGAGCAGTCAGGGCTGGGGCTGAGTGGGTACAGGACTGAGGTGTTTTAGACTGAGGCTGAATGGATTTGGAACTGGGGCTAAGTGGCTTCAGGGCTTGGTGGAATGGGTTTGGGACTTTGGTTGAGTGCATTCAGGACTGGTCTAACCAAGCTCTGAGCTGGGGCTGAGTGAACTCGGGGCTGGGACTGAGTGAGCTCCGGGCTGAAGCTGAATGAGCGACAAGGACTCAAAGACTACCTATAAGGCAAGAGATTCTATCTCTTGCCTTATGTATCACATAAGGAAGGCGTGACGAGTGGTCTCAGATGGGTCTGTATTTGACTAGTACTGTTTCTCATTTCATAAATAGAAACTGGAGAAGACAGGAAAAGCTTACAAAATAACTTAATCTGGCTACAGTAGCCAAACAAATGTACTGACATTCGACCCCAGCAAGTTCAAAGTTATCAAAAGGAAGGAGAAAATAGACCAGAGGGACAGAAGTTGCAAATTTCATGCAGATTTCAAGCATAGTGGTGAGCATATCACCAAGGGTGCTCACCCTCTAAATAGCATTGGCACTTATGCATTCTTAACAAATCATATAGGTATTCACGAATCATTTAAGAATACAATATGCATATAAACGATACGTCAGACTTGTCTAGAGTATGGAACACCCGCCTGGCCCTGGCACGTCATCAAGAATGTAAGGAAACTAGAGGAAATTCAGAGGTTCATCAATCATGAAGCTGACCTTGGAAGTCGAGGCTGGCCTATGAAGAGGTACTTTAACCCTTAAACTGTCCACACGTAGATCTACGTTCACTCGCGTACTGCTCCGAATATTTTGATTTTTTTTTTTTTTTTTTTTTTTTTTAATGAAGAGCACATTTATATAAACAGGATAGGCTAAAAAAAAAATTTTAGGGCCAGTACTTACCGAGATATTAGCCGGCCAAGTTGGTGCTGGATGCTCACCTGACGGCAACATCAAGTCCTGCCACTTGCGGATATACTTTTTTTTTCTAGTTTTTATTTTAATTTATATAATTTTTATGTTCTGATAATTACAATTTATAATAGTTCTTGTGATTTCATAGCCAATCTTTGTTCTAACACTAATATTAGGTACTGTAATAGTATTCAAATAGTCACAATCACACCAACAGGTGAACATTTTCACCTGCCTTGGTCATTTACTATTGTCTATAAATATATACGAAGTATTTATAGGTCCCAGCAATGTTTTAGACATCCAGGAGTATATATGAAACTCCTTGAAGAATGGTGTTATGACAATTGCCAGATAATTACTGATAAGGCAGTGACATTGATGAATGAATGTGTGCAGGGAACCCTTGCTCTTTCACTCTGTATCTATCTATCTGTCTGTCTTTCTGTCTGTCTGTCTATCTGTCTGTCTGTCTGTCTGTCTGTCTGTCTATCTGTCTGTCTGTATCTGTCTGTCTGAATCTGTTTGTCTGTATCTGTCTGTGTCTGTCTAGCTCTGCTTATCTGTCTTTCTGTCTGCCTGTGTGCCTGGAGTATATGAAACTCCTTGAAGAATGGTGTGTTGACAAGTGTCAGATAACTCTTGACAGCCCAGTGACATTTGATAAATGTCAGCAGTGGTGGAGGGAACCCTCCCTTTTTCAATGTCTGTCTGTCTATCTATCTGTCTATCTATCTATCTGTCATCTATCTATCTGTCATTTATCTATCTGTCTATTCTATCTATCTGTCTATCTATCTATCTGTCTATCTATCTATCTGTCTATCTATCTATCTGTCTATCTATCTGTTCTATCTATCTGTTATCTATCTGTTTCTGTCTATCTATCTGTCTATCTATCTATCTATCTGTCTATCTGTCTGAACTCTATCTATCTATCTATCTGCTCTATCTGTCCTAGTACTCTAACTATATCTTTCTGTCTGCCTGCCTGTGTGTGCCTGGAGTATAATATGAAACTCCTTGAAGAATGGTGTTATGACAAGTGTCAGATAACACTGACAGCTCAATGACATTGATGAATCTGAGCAGGGAACCCTGCTTTGTTTTCACTGTCTGTATCTGTCTATCTATCTGTCTGTCTATTTGTCTGTCTATCTATCTGTCTGTCTATCTGTCTGTCTATCTGTCTGTCTATCTGTCTGTCTATCTATATGTGTCTATCTATCTGTGTCTATCTATCTGTGTCTATCTATCTGTGTCTATCTGTGTCTATCTATCTGTGTCTATCTATCTGTGTCTATATCTGTGTCTGTGTCTATCTATCTGTGTCTATCTATCTGTGTCTATCTATCTGTGTCTATCTATCTGTGTCTATCTATCTGTGTCTATCTATCTGTGTCTGTCTATCTATCTATCTATCTGTGTCTGTCTATCTATCTGTCTATCTGTGTCTGTCTATCTGTGTCTGTCTATCTGTGTCTGTCTATCTGTGTCTATCTATCTGTGTCTATCTATCTGTCTAGCTCTGCTTATCTGTCTTTCTGTCTGCCTGTGTGTGTGTCTTTCCGTCTGCTTGTCTCTCAGTCTCAGAGTGCGGCTCGTAAACCAACAGGTATTATACACGATGCAGAAGTGACAATGCGTATTATTTGCCAGTCATGCTTATTATGTCTTATATCTACAAGTATTGTATAGCACTTTGCCTGGAATTTTGGGTTATCCTAGGTAATTTACACTATGTATAATAACTGTACTTATGTGTACATGTGAGGAGAGACAGAGAGAGAGAGATATTACAGATATATATAGATAGACAGAGATATAGACAGATACAGAGATATAGGACAGATAGATATAGACAGAGATATAGACAGCCAAAGCCAGCCAGCCTGCCGAATACATAAGAACATAAAAAAGAAGGAACACTGCAGAAGGCCTACTGGCCCATGCAAGGCAGGTCCATGTCAACCCCTGGCTTAGACCAATGACCCACCTAGTCAGGTCACATCCTCTGAAGGAAGGAGCGTGGCATTAGACCTAGTAGCACAAGCTAGTCAGGTCCAACTCACACCCACCCACAGCCACTCATGTATTTATCTAACCTATTTTTACTTTCCTCTTATAAGGGGAGTGTTAATGCGACATGACATTAGTGAATCCCCAGTGTTTGCCAGACTATTTGCTCTAGCTGGTGCTGAATTGAACTGGTGCTCCCATAAGGTACTAAGTGGTCCAGGATTTTTTTAATACTGCGCACACTGAGGGTGCAGACCCATTCTCTCATGTCTAGGCGACTCAGGCCCATCGCACTAAATTTGAAGGAATGAAAAATAAAACGTAGATCTACGTTCGGAGCAGTACGTGAGTGAACGTAGATCTACGTGTGGACAGTTTAAGGGTTAACCCTTTGGGGGTTATTGTCGTACAAGTACGTCTTACGCACTGGGGTTATTGACGTACTAGTACGCCTAAATTCTAGCGCCCTCAAATCAAGCAGAAACAGGCTGTTAGGCCTAGATGTGATAGAATGGGTCTGTGCGGTCAGTGTGCGCAGTATAAAAAAATTACTGCACCACAGTGCATAATGAGGAAAAAAAAAACTCTGACTGTGTTTTTGGTTTAAAACAGCGACTTTGCAGTCTATTTTCGTATGGTATTTATTGTTGTATTCTCGTTTTCGTGGTCTCATTTGATAGAATGGAAGATATATTACAGAAATAAAGATGATTTTGATTGGTTTTACAATAACAAGTACCTTGAAATTGAGCTCAAAGTAGCGAAAATGTTCGATTTTTGACGATGTTCAAAAGTAAACAAATCACACCATGCGTCCAATACACATCAACTGGCGAGTCTAATATTCATGCACAAGTGCTCTGATATTATTTATACCATTTTTACAGTGATGCAGTTGTATACATAACAGTAAATCTTCAATTTTTTGTGAGAATAAAAATTCAAAATGGAAAGCAAAAGTAATGTAAGAGGGGCCTGGAGACGTGACTAATGAACAGAGAAGATGTTATTTTAGTGCCAGGAATGTCTGACTTGTTTATTATGGACCCTATTTTGAAAATGGCATCATTTGAAATTTGTGTGAAATTGGCCAAATTGCCATTTTCTGACCACTATTTTGGGTAGTTGAAATTGGTAAATAGGCGGTTTCTTGTACTCAATCGATAGAAGAAAGGGAGTTCTAGCGAAATAGCTATAATTTTAGTAGACTGAAACATTGGAATGTGCCGAAAATAGGGCTCAAAGTGGGCGAAATCGCCGATGCGTAAGTGTCATGGCTGCCGCTAACTTCGCGAAAGCATAATTCCGTTAGTTTTCGATCAAATTTCATAATTTTTGTGGCGTTATGATCGGAAAAAGATTCTCTATCATTCCATAAGAAAAAATAATTTTTTTTTTTAAATTCGTGGACCCTGAGAACGAGTTTCAGAGAGACCCCTTGGACCCCCAAAGGGTTAAAGAACTGAATCTGCCAACCTGAAAGGATAAAATAACATTATAATAATGTCCTGTATAATATTTAGAGGACTTTATTATAGACAGACAGGACATTTGGGGATGGAGAACAAGAGATATTGATGGAAGTTAATGATTCACAGATACATGTATTTGAAAACATTTCTTAGCCTCAGGGTGATCAGGAAGTAAAATGAATTATATGAGGAGGTGATGGAAACAAACATCATACTGTAACAGTTTTAAGGATAAGTATGACAGAGTTCACTAGTCAGGTAGTTAGGGAAATTTGTCACATAGGTACAGAATGGTCTCCTCATAAAGAAAATTTCAAAAATACACAGGAGACCCTCAACTATCGGGTGGGTTACACACCGGAAAATCAGTGCTTTCCTCAAACTAGCGTAGATTTAAAAAAAAAACATGGGAAACACATGGTTACATTCGTGGTTCTCAAATTTTTTTTTTTTCACAATATCCTAAACAGTCAAATTATACAACTTTTTCTTACCTTAAATTGTGGTTGTTTCTTATTGATAGACAAGTGTGTGTGGAAAGGGTTGATGTAGCCCTTCTGGGTTGAGGTGGATGGTTGCGGTCAGTGGTGTAGCCAGGATTTCAATCTGAAAAAAATAAAATAAATTGTATTAACATGGGGTGAGGAAGGAGAGTGGTCTTACCCCTCGTTATTCTCTTCCTTTAACTGTACCACTGGTTGTGGTTCTTGTATTGGTGTGGATGTAGAGTTGTCAGTAGCTGATGGCTTACTGGAGTGCTCAAGTATTCTTTAATGTGTGTGTGGTCTGTTTTACCCATGATGTGTAGTATTCAAATTTTGTATGTAACTTAATGCTGTGTTGATTCTTTCATGCTTTATGGTGTGTAAAATCAAGAGCTTTTAACATACTGTTAGATTTTGGTTGCACTATTGGAATCGTGTTGCAACAAAATCGGACAATGTAATTTCACATACTTCATATACATCACATACAACAAAAGTTATGGCAGAGTTTTAGCAAGCACAAAAAAAATACAGTCAACCCCGGTGTTCGACGCCATAGGCGTTCGTCCAAATCGGTGTTCGACCGGTTTTTTAACAAGAATTTTGGCTCGGTATTAGCCAATCCGCTCGGAGTTGGAGATTCGTCCTGGACGCGTACACGTCCAGCTGGGCCCGGGCACTCAGTGTGCTATTGTTTACAAGCGAGCGACCACCACCCACGCCAGTACAGTGGACCCTCGGTTAACGAACACCCCGGAAATTGCACAGTTATGTAAGTATAATATTGTAAGTGCATGTGGAAGTGTATTTTTGGGGGTCTGAAATAGACTAACCTACGTGACATTATTTCTTAAGGAAGTAAATTCGTTCGGTAATGGCACTTGAGCAGGCTTCTGGGATGAAGTTTTTTCATTAACCGAGGGTCCACTGTATATTGTCATTATTCCACTGTTTTTAGTGCTTGCAACTGCTGAATAAGCCACCATGGGCCCCAAGAAAGCTCCTAGTGCCAAGCCTGTGGTAAAGAATGTCAGAAATACGGTAGAATTGAAGGAGATAATAGCAAAATATGAAAGTGGAGTGCGTATCACTGAGCTGGCCAGGCTCTATGGCAAATCCCATTCAACCATCTCTTCCATTATGGAAAAGAGAAAGGAAATCAAGGACGCTGTTGTTGCGAAAGGTGCAAGTATGGTCACAAAACAGAGATCTCAAGTGCTGGAACAAGTGGAAACTTTGTTGTTGTTGTGGATCAACGAGAAGCAATTAGCAGGAGATAGTGTTTCGCAGGCGATAATATGTGAAAAAGCAAGGCAGTTGCATGATGATCTCATTAAGAAAATGCCTGCAACGAGTGCTGAAGTGAATGAATTTAAAGCCAGCAAAGGCTGGTTTGACAGATTTAAGAAGCGAAGTGGCATACATAGTGTTGTGAGGCATGGTGAGGCAGCCAGTTCTGACAAAAGTGCGGCTGAAAATTACGTGAATGAATTCGTGGGGTACATAGAGGCTGAACAATTCCAACCCCAACAAGTGTTCAATTGTGACGAAACAGGCCTGTTTTGGAAGAAAATGCCAAACAGGACCTTCATTACACAGGAGGAAAAGGCACTCCCAGGACATAAGCCTATGAAAGACAGGCTAACTCTTAAGCTTTGTGCCAACACCAGTGGTGATTTTAAAGTGAAGCCTTTAGTGGTGTATCATTCTGAAAATCCTCGAGCGTTTAAGAGATGCAGTGTCCCCAAGTCTAATTTATGTGTGATGTGGAAGTCTAACAATAAGGCATGGGTCACTAGGGACATTTTCTGTGATTGGTTCCATGAAGTGTTTGGTCCCAGTGTGAAGAAATATCTCGAGGAAAATAATTTGCCACTTAAGTGCCTCCTGATAATGGACAATGCTCCTTGTCATCCTCCAGACTTGACAGAGCAAATTGTGGACTTTAAGTTCATCAAAGTGAAGTTCTTGCCCCCTAATACCACTCCTCTCCTCCAGCCCATGGACCAGCAGGTCATTTGCAACTTTAAAAAACTCTACACCAAAGCAATGTTTCAAAAGTGCTTTGATGTGACCACAGATATGAATATGACCCTAAAAGACTTTTGGAAAGATCATTTCAGTATCCTGCATTGTGTAAACCTTATAGGTAAGGCTTGGGAGGGAGTGACTACCAGCACTTTGAACTCTGCCTGGAGAAAATTGTGGCCAGACTGTGTCCTAGAGAGGGATTTTGAAGGTTTTGGGGCTGAGCCTCAGAACCCTGAGCCTGAGCCTGTTGTGCAAGAAATTGTGGAACTGGGCAAGTCCATGGGGTTGGATGTTTGTACCGAGTATGTGGAACAGTTGGTGGAGGAGCACAATGAAGAGATAACCACTTAAGATCTACAAGATCTTCAACAGCAACAACAGACCACATTTCAGGAAAATGGTCCAGAGGGGGAGGAGGTGGAACAGAGATGGAAGAAGGTGCCTTCTGTAAGGATTAGGGAGATCTGTGCCAAATTGGCTGATGTGCAAGGCTTTATGGATGATTATCACCCTAACCAAGCTGTTGCAGGCCGTTTATGCGACATGTTTAATGACCATGTCTTGTCACATTTTAGGGACATTTTAAAGAACTGCCAGACACAGAGCTTCCTGGACAGATTTTTTGTGAGAGAGGGGTCAAGTGACTCTCAAGCTGGTCCTAGTGGCATTAAAAGAAAAAGGCCAGTAACCCCAGAAAAGAACTTGCCACCTGCAGTGTTAATGGAAGGGGATTCCCTTTCCAAACACTAGCATACTACTCCATCTTCTCCCCTCCTCCCGTCTTCCACACATCAACAACTCTTCAATAAATGTAAGTGACATGTTATTGTACTATTATTTCTTTATTTCTCATAAAATTGTGTGTACATTGAATGTCTATATTTTGTAAAAAAATATTTTATTTTAATACTTTTGGATGTCTGGAACGGATTAATTTTATTTCCATTATTTCTTATGGGAAAAATAGAATCGGAGTTCGACCAAATCAGTGTTCGATGGGCCCTCTGGAACGAATTAATAATGAGAACCGGGGGTTGACTGTATATAATTTTTTGCTCCATCCTTGGACACACCAACTTTCAAGGCAATGAACACAGACTCAGTTGTTCAATCTGCTATTCACAATCTACTAATTTTGCATGTGGGAGTCCCTTTCTCTGACTGTTTTCTGGTATTCTCTCACCAATAACAAAGTCACTGGCAACAGCATTGGCCTAACTTAGACTACAATAAATTGTTTGCCATCAAACCACAATTGAGCTCCTAGCCAACATCTTTCCATTGCTGTAGGATATGGGAAACAGCACCTGTACATTTACAAATAAGACACATGACACACGGGTACCACATGGAGAGATGCCCAGCACATCAATTTAAACACTGCCAGACCAAGCTGTCAACTCATCATATCTTAATCCTTTTAATGGAGATGATGTTTATATATGCAGCTGTTGCCTCCAAGGATGACATATACAAACACAACATTCCATAGGCCTTAAATTTGCTGCCAGCTGTTATTTTATGCCTTTACTGAATTGTTGGGTGTCCTGTCACTGTCACGCCAAGAAAAACTGGAGGTCCAGGTGGTTCTGCGCAGTACATCCTGAAGAACAATGACTCCAGAGGACATATAAACAAGGTGTGTGACATGCTATTTTCCATCTATGTAAATCAGTAAGTTTGTTAATATTTAGGCTTGTGTATATAGCATACATACAGTAGGGCCCCACTTATATGGCAGGTTAGGTTTCAGGCTACCGCCGCAAAGCAGACATCGCCGGAAAGCAGAACACCATTTTTTCCACTTATAAATACATATAAATGCCAGATAACAAGTTTACACTAACATATACAGTGGACCCTCGGTTAACGAATACCCCGGAAATCGTGCAATTATGTAAGTATAATTTTGTAAGTTCTTGTGGAAGTGTATTTTTGGGGGTCTGAAATAGACTAACCTACGTGAAATTTTTCCTTAAGGGAGTAAATTCGTTCGGTAATGGCACTTGAGCAGACTTCAGGAGTGAAGTTTTTACGAAACTCGGGGGTCCACTGTACAGTGGTACCTCGAGTTACGATATTTTTCGTTCGAGAATGCTGTTCAAGTGCCATTACCAAACGAATTATCCCATAAAGAATAATGTAAAATAGACTAGTCCTTTTACACCCCCAAAAATATACTTACAAAAGCATTTAAAAAATAAACTTACATAAAAGGCGCATTTGGGACCATCGTAACTCGAGGTACCACTGTATTAAGTTAGCAATAGAACTAGGCATTAAAAACAATAAAAAGTAAAACACACACACAGTACACTCATTATTTACCTCAAAATATTTGTAATCTTAATGTAGGGCAAAAGGTGAGTAGTATTTACTGTAAGAAGTCAGGTGTGATAGGTATGGTAGCTCTCCTGGCCACCCCACCCACACATATACTACGACGCTTAAAGTGCCCTAGAATGATAAAATGCATATACAGTACACTCATTACTTACCTTAAAATATTTGTAGTCTTAATGGTCGTAATGTAGAGTGAGAGGCGAAAAGTATTTATTTGTAGAAAGTCGTGTGAGAGTTATGGTAGCCCGCCTGGCCACCCCACCTACTACAACATTTAAAGCGCCCTAGAGCGATAAAATGCATATACAGTATACTCATTACTTTTTTTTTTCAACAAGTCGGCCGTCTCCCACCAAGGAATCCCCGAAAAGAAAATACTTTCATCATCATTCAACACTTTCACCTCACTCATACATAATCACTGTCTTTGCAGAGGCACTTAGATACTACAGTTTCAAATAGTCCCTCCAAACTGTCATTATCCCAGACCCCTCCTTTAAAGTGCAGGCATTGTACTTCCCATTTCCAGGACTCAAGTCCGGCTAAATCTATAATAACCGGTTTCCCTGAATCACTTCACTAAATATTACCCTGCTCACACTCCACCAGCTCGTCAGGTCCCAAAAACCATTCGTCTCCATTCACTCCTATCTAACACGTTCACACACACTTGCTGGAAGTCCAAGCCCCTCGCCCACAAAACCTCCTTTACCCCCTCCCTCCAACCTTTTCGAGGATGACCCCTACCCTTTCTTCCTTCCCCTACAGATTTATACACTCTCCAAGTCATTCTACTTTGATCCATTCTCTCTAAATGACCAAACCACCTTAACAACTCCTCTTCAGCCCTCTGACTAATACTTTTAGTAACTCCACACCTCCTCCTAATTTCCACACTCCGAATTCTCTGCATAATATTTACACCACACATTGCCCTTAGACAGGACATCTTCACTGCCTCCAGCCTCCTCCTCGCTGCAGCATTTACAACCCAAACTTCACACCCATATAAGAGTGTTGGTATCACATACTTTCATACATTCCCTTCTTTGCCTCCATAGATAACATTTTGTCTCCACAGATACCTCAATGCACCACTCACCTTTTTCCTTCATCAATTCTATGGTTAACCTCATCCCATAAACCCATCTGCTGACAAGTCAACTCCCAAATATCTGAAAACATTCACTTCTTCCATAATAATAATAATAATAATAATAATTTTTTTTT
>WNWK01050545.1:0-12791 GCA_009830355.1 Cherax destructor | reverse complement strand
CCGAATTTGGGGGAACGTGCGTTGAATGGGAGATGTATTTCGGGGATTTAGGGAGAACGTGGGTTGGGGTTTTTCCCGGAGGGTTATAGGTCGATGGGGGGAGTCCCTATTAGAGTGTTGGGAGTGAAGGTGGGCGACATACTGAGGGGACTGGCGGGGGACAGTGAGGATGGGTGGGGCTTTAGGTTAGGTTTAGATTACGTTTGTTGCTGTTGGTGTGGCTGGACGAGTGTGTAGGTCCATGGGGGTAGGAAGGGGGGGGTTGGTTTGGGGTTGGTCAGGGGAGGGCGGGGTTTTCGGGGGGTTTTGGGGAATTTAGATTATTAGGTGTGGGTGTGTGTGGGACACAAACTGGGGGGATGGCGGGTTGTCATGGGGAATAGGTGTAGGGGGCCCTCCATGATGCGTAGGTGACCAATTTTAGAAAGCTGAGTTGCTGTTTGGGGGGAGATTAGGTAGTTAGTGTTATGTCACAGGTGTGAGATTTAGAATGTCATACGACATGATGGCTGAACGTGGAGTTTTGTGGTTCCGCCGTCAGTAAACGTCGGTGTCTGTGAGCCTGGGTTTAGATAGACCAGGTTTTCTGTGTAATTTTTTTGGGTTTTTGTTTCAGTGTTTTTCCTGTGTATGTATTGTTTCAGGATACAAATTTTTTGAAAATTTAGTTATTGTGGCCGTGATAATGGTGTAATTTTTGGTGTGTATTTTGTGTTACTAGCATTATCTATTTTGTGCAGCTTATGCCTATATAATTATTTTTTTGAATTTTTTTCTATGTGTAGTCACAAGGAGTCTTGTGGCAAAAGTGTTGTTTTTGGGAAGGGGACTTTGTGTAAGTCTGGATGATGGTATTCTGATAAAAAGTATTTTTGGTTTGACGGTCGGCCTATTGTGCTGTTATATTAAACTTATTGTGTTTGTGGAGGAGCCATCTTTTCCTAAAAGTACTTCCCTATAACATGTAATGCCTAGTTTGGAAGGGATGCTAACTGTGCATCGTTGGGGATTGGGGTCGTGTGTTTTTAGCACTTGGGGGGGGCTTTAGAGGGTAGGATAATTGAGGGTTTTGAAGAATTATTAACAGTTTTGAAGAAAAAATTTCTAACATGTTTGCTAAGGCATGTTTTATTTATAGAAAGTTTTCCTTTATCATTTTGACAGAGAAGTATATGATCATAATGTTTTGTGATATATTCTCATTGTAGAGTGGAGCAATAAAGACCTTTTTGTTTGTAAGGTCATGTATAGTGGTTACGGTTTGTGATGTAGTAGGTTTTGTGTATGACAATTTTCATTACAGTTTGGTTGTGCGGCCGAATAGGCACGTTTTAGTGTATACAATATCTTGCATTTACTAAGACTTTTGTGTAATGTCGATGTTTAACCTCTTGTTATGAGGCACAGTTTTGATTTATGTTACTGTACATAACCTATTTTTAAATAAAAAAAAATTATTCTTCACTACAAGATAGAGTTAAACTGTCGGTTTTCCCATCAATGTTTTTGAGCTTTACGTATTTGTAGTCCAGAGTTCATAGATGAAGAAATCTCCAAAATTTATGAAATAGCTAATGATCTAAAATACCCAAGAAACGTAAAATAGCTAGAAATACTTTTAACAATCCAAAAAGGGACAACCAACCTTTTTCAACTAAAAATATGTTGGTTCTCCCTTACCATGAAAACTTGGTTGATATGCCTTCCCTTCTTAAGACTTTTAATATTAAAGTTGTTTTTAAAAATATTGATACAGTTAAAAAAACTTTTAATAAAAATTCCCACAAAATGCTGATGGATGTGTCTGTAAGATTCCTTGTAAAATATGTGATAAAGTTTATTACGGTCAAACTGGTAAAAGTCTCGAACTAAGATTAAAACAACATAATTATAGCATTAGTTATTGGACAAGATTCTAATGCTCTATTTATTCATGTGAGAGATTTTAACCATCCAATTGATTTTCAAAAGGCTGAGAAAGTTATATCAAGCAAGTATATGGTCAACAGGAATATAATATAATTATGTTTCATAAAAAACAGTTTTGAAAATAATATGAATATTTATTTTGGTTTATATAAATTGGATTCATTTATAATTAATAAAATTTGTGAAGAATTTAATGATACATTAGACAAGTAAAAAATCTTAATGCTTTGTTGGAGTATCAGATGCACTTCACAGAGTTGGGTGTTGTCCCGCGACTGTGAGGAGCGGCCTTTGTCATGGTGACATTGTGTTGTGGGTTCTTTACATAGATTGGGTAAGATAATAAAGACGAGCTTGGTATGGTAGCGTATATTGGAGTCAATAAATATATGGGGAGGCTCGAGTCGTAGGCCTATGTCCGTCTCCACTGCCTATCAGGATGGTACTGCCTGCCGGTCTGCACGGGCACTTGGGCATTCAAAAAGGGAGGCCTATGATTGGCTAAGGAAAGATCACATGGGCAGGGAATGGTGATCACATGGACAGCTATGGTAATAACTGTTAGAAGCACGAACCATACAGCTCGGTCATGTTACGTATGTCGTCTCGACATACATCTATACAAACTAAGGACAACAGGCATACGACTCTCAGCTGATTCTATATAATGTCAAAGTACACAACAGTTGAACATCATACTTCACATGGATATTATAGTGACGGAAAACAATCTACATTACTATATGATATATCATGATACATAGGAATTAATTAATTAAATGAGCTCATTTCTAGACAGTCATGATAAAAGAGATAAAAAAAAATAATTTGTTTCGATCGATCGAATCTGTCTTCATGTGATCTACGAATTCTGAGGAAATATATTTACAAGAAGGTAGTAATTAACAGACAAGGTAGATCTGGTGCTCTCAAATCTATACTGTTAAATCTTAGAATTCGGAGAGAACGTAAACACATAAAAAAAAATTTTTGAATAATACTAAGTTGATATTATAACACACAGTTGTAATACACTTTCTACATATTTATCTATACAGGTTATTTACATTTAACCCCAACTCTGCTAGGGTGAGATTGATATAGGCTGTATAATTATCATCTCTGGGTGGATCAAACTCTGTTACAATAGATAACTCAACTTCTGATTGAGGAGGATCTACACTGGTATCCACAAATGATACTTGAGGATTTATCAACACTTGTCGTGTACGTAGGGAATAACGACATTCAGGTTGATCTGACTGATCATTAGAGGTAGAGGGAACAGCAACAGGAGAATTATCAGATTCTGTCTCGTTTATCTGATTTTCAGGGTTATCAGGGACTTCGTCATCATCACATACTAATTTCATATGATCTAAATGCGATTCTTTAAACTGACCCGTACTAATTTCTCTAATTTTATACTTATTGCCATTAATATGTTCGACTACTCTATAAGGACCGACAAACTTTTGGTCAAGTTTTGGAATTGCTGAAGTTTTGTTAAAATTAAACAACATGACTCTGGAACCTACTTGAACTTTAGTCGGTTTGGCTTGAGTATTGGTTACTCTAGTAAATTCTGCTGTTGACTTATGAAGTGTTTCACGAATTCGTCTGAAAACACTCTGAGCTTCACTGGTACGAACTGCTATGAAATCATCAGGATTGTAAGTCGGTTTCAGATTAGAATATAACAGCTCATACAGCAAATGCTTATCGACACGGTACAATGTATAATGAGGGGTATCACCTATAGAAGCGTTAAAAGCAGAATTTATTGCACACTGCACATCAGGAATGACTTCATCCCAGGTTACACTATTGGGATTGATGGTAGCTCTCAAGACGTCAAAGACTTTCTTATTTGTTCTTTCTGCTAACCCATTACTGGCAGGATGATGCAGAACAATGGTTGATTTTGTAATCTTGTATAATGTACACAAGTTTTCTAGGATCTCATTACAAAATTCACCTCCATTATCTGTTATGAAGGACTTAAGAGTGGTATGTCTGCAGATTATACGTTCCTTGAATGCTTTTGCTACTGTTTCGGCAGTCTTATCTGCAATAGGCACTAACTCACAATATCTGGTAAAGTGATCGACCATCACACACAGATGTTTGTTTCCACTGAGGGAACATTTGAAATTAGTCAACAGATTTAGTGGAACTCTTTCCCATGGCTCACTAGTAGTAGGAAAGATTTGGATTGGATTAGGACCAGTAACATTACCTTTATGTTTCATACAGACTCTATATTTCTTAACATACTCGGTAATATCAGTGGACATACGAGGCCAAAAATATTTCAATCTGGCTTGTTTCACAGAACGATCCATACCAGGATGTGCAACACCCGGTACATCGTGAACTAGCTGCAAGGCTACTTTCACTAGTGACGGTGGAATTACTAACTGGTATACTCCTCTACAAGGAGTACCCAGCTCGGTAGTGCGATACAGTAATTCTTGGTTCATGACAAAGTCACTGATGGGTGCTGGTGGCTTCACAGTGAGAATAAGATCTTCCTGGAGCAAGAACCGAATCACACCAGACCACATGGGATCTGTTCTTTGAGAAGTCTTTACATCCTCAGCACTAAATGGAGGATCAGCAGTTACTACACTAACATGATGCAATAGAGCATCAACAACTACATTGGATTTGCCAGGTAAATGTTCAAAAGTTGGGTTGAACTCTTGGATCATCAAAGACCATCTCGCTAGTCTTCCAGTGGGTTGTTTATTCTGGAATAAGGGTATCAATGTGGCATGATCTGTTAAGACATGAACAGAGTACTGATAAATGATGTCTCGGAAGTCCTTTAAAGACCATACTATAGCTAAAGCTTCTTGCTTAGTAACTGTATAATTACGTTCAGCTTTAGTAAGGACTCGGCTAGCATCAGTGGTCAGGTAGAAAGGCTGTGAAAAATCTGGAAATTTCAAAATAGGGGCAGATGTTAGCCTTTCTTTGAGAGTTTGGAATGCTCTTTCTTGATGGAAGGTCCAGACAAATGGAGCATCTTTCTTAAGCAACTCAGTTAGAGGAGCTGCTATTGAAGAAAAATTAGCAATGAATGATCTATAAAAACCTGCTAAGCCCACAAAGGATCTTACAGCATCAGCGGTTTTAGGAGATGGAAAATTTAATATTGCAGTTACTTTACTTTGGTCAGTCGTAACCCCTCTAGGAGTGACTACGTGACCAAGAAACTTGATTTCTGATCTGAAAATTTGACATTTGGACAGTTTGATCTTTAAATTGGCTTCTTCAAGCTCACCAAGTACTAAGTCAAGTCTTTTTAAGTGCATATCTACGTCTTGTGACATGACAATCACATCATCTAAGTACACCATGAGTGTGTTACCTATGAGACCTCTTAAGATATTGGTCATGAGCCTCGAGAATGTGATAAGCGATGATCTTAATCCAAAGGCCATACGAAGGAATTAAAATGACCTGTTGGAGTGGAGAATGCGGTGAGCTCTTGGCTGTCCTCGTGAAGAGGGACTTTCCAAAACCCTTGTAACAAGTCTAGGGTCGAGAAAACTTTGTTATCTCCGATATTACGTAATAGATCACCAAGTACAGGAGTACAGGAAGTGGGAAGCGATCTGGAATCGTTTTCGCATTTAACTTCCTAAAGTCAATCACTGGGCACCAAGTACCGTCCTTCTTAGGTACTAAGATCAGGGGCGCATTCCAAGGTGAATTGCTAGGTGCGATAACACCATCGTCAAACATCTGGTTGATTAACTTCTCTGCGACAGTAACTTGTGAATTCGGCATTCTGTACGCAGGTACATAAATTGGTCTAGTACCAGGTTCGAGTGGAATATGATGGGACAATAAGTTTGTTATACCCATCTTCTCACCTGGTAAGGCAATGGCTTTACGACGTTTGTTCAACAGATTCAACAAACGTGTGATTTCATCTGGGAAGTCAGTAGGAGCTAAGTCTTTCTCTTCTACTGGTGGAATGGATTGATCCAGTGAAGTGGATGGATCCTCCCCGGTTGAAATAGCACCGACCCACTGGTCAGGTGACAACTCATCCCCAACCCGAACAGGGTAAGGATAGTGAACAAGGTCAACAATATTGGTATTTGCTCAGAGCCGAACACTATGACCGGAAGTATTGGCAAGGAAGAAATGGATCTTCAGATCTCTTGCAACATGTAAGGATGGCTCGACAAACAAACCCTTCACTTTACAGGAATCACTGTCAACTAAGACATTATCACCATCTGGAACTTGAGGGAAAATAACAGTCACTCTAGTGAGGGCACTAGCTGCTACAGAGACGTCTTTCTGTAGGCAGCATGTGACATCAACAAGAGATGGCATTACTAGGTTCAAATAATCATTTTCCGACAAGGTGCCCCCTATGGAGAAACTACTATTTGAACTAGTGGGCATTGCAGAGATAGGCTCAGCACTCAAGGTAGTCTGAGGTTCTTCGGACTCTTGAGGCAACTGGACGCTATCTTGCATGACTGAAGGTGGAGGTGAAACATAGACAGAGACAGGATCATCAGTGCCTGACTGCTTAGATATGCTACTGGAAAACATATTGACCTGGAAGGACTTCATATGGACTTCGTACTCTTCTGCTGTATGTCAGATCTCGGAACCAAGTTGGTAACCCCAAAATGGTACGACTAAGTCATCAATTTGCGCATGCCATCGGTAAGGATCAAGCACAATATGCAAATCTCGCATGGAAGTAAATCCCAGAAGGAGATCACCAGGGAAACTAATCTGGTCAACAACAAGAAGGTAGCTGTAAAATCTCTACCCTGGATAGTAAAGGTAAGAGAAGTTTGATCTCGAACACGCAGACAAGAACCGGCCACACCACTAAGGGATGACACATGAGTTGGTTCTACTAAAAGTACACATCGTAACTTCTTATCTTTAAATAAACTAGACCTTATAATGTTGACTTGTGCTCCTGAGTCCATGAACACATGAACGGGCGCATTAGGAACAGATGCTTGTATAAGGGGACCTATTTTTGCACTGGAATTTATATGCAAACACGATGGAAGGTTTTCATCAGGGAATGTTTGTTCTACGTCGTCCCCAAAAACATCTTTGTCCAAGACTTGTGAAGCAACATCATCAACGAGACATTCTTCTTCAAGACTGCTTAAGGCATTGAAGGAATTACTAACGGGGATGGAGTACTCATTCTCACCTACTGTCACAACAGGTCGGTTTGACTGGGGCGCTCGAATTTCCCCAAATTGGGAAAAAGAGCATGGGTCTGGTTATTGGCTGTTGAACCATGACTCTAGTTCCTCTCCTGGTTCTGCGGTTTCGATGACCATGGAAAGATCGTGCCCTGAGGTTATATAGAGCATTACACGCAGATGTCTCATGGCCATGAATTCTATGATACTCACAGTATGGCAAGTCTGTTTGGTAGTCATCTGTACGGCGCTTCTTAGTGTTACTGTCAGGACAATTAACTGCGATATGGCCATGGTAACTGCAGTTATAACAAATTCTTGACTATGAGAACTGAACTTACTATAAACACTACAAGATTTATACTGACTTGGGGCACTAGCCTTGACTGATTTCTGTGACGGTTTATTCTGCTCGGGTGCTGTAGCACAAACGTGGGGCTGTGCTGCGTGAGGTAGTTACATAGTTAGTCTAGGCACATGGAAAAGTGCCTTGGGGACACAGTGAACGAGCATGACTAAAAACTTTAAGTAGCATTATCTCCGCAGTTGGAGGATTCGCATCATAAGCACATATGGCAGTACGTGGCAACAGTTCTTTGACTGCTCCAAAGGAGGCTATTTTAGCAAATATGTCTGCATACTCTTTAGCTGGTTCAGGTGCAAAGGTTGAGGACTTAACGGCAGTGACAAAGGACGTGAAAAGAGTGTCTAATCGAGACGCAAAGGAACTCAAGGATTCACCAGGCATTATTGTTGCATTCACTAATTCACGGAGAACTTTATAAGGGTCAGTTGGTGATTCTGGCCACTTAGTAAGGCCTTTGAAATCCTGCATTGCAAGGAGGTCAACAACTTGACTTGCAGCAGGGGACCTATGGAGCGCTTGCAAGACGGATAAGGGATTCCTCAGAAGGAGGACCTTTTGTGAGAGCAGACACCCGTGAACGTACGGCGGCAAACCATGCATCGAGGTGTTTTTCATGGCCATTGAACAGAGGCAAGTCATCAGGATCACGAAGAAAACTATATTGACTCTGTGGCTGGGTAGGTCTAGCAGTCGCTAAGTAACTATCAGGAATTTCAGCAGGGACTTTTTGAACATTAAGGGACTGAATGCCGTCATTAGCTACGCCACGTGGAGATATGGGAGACATACTTGCAAGGAATTTGCACAAAAACTAATTCAGGAAAAAATGAGAATGACAAAATATTCACAGTAACACAAATAGTTAAAATTGAAAATAAAAAGTCATGGAACTAGGTGCAAAAAAGATTAAAACAACTCACTGAATTGCACTGTAGAAAATTAAGGAATTACTTAAAAATTGCAATGAAAGGCAATATCACTACTGTATGAATTAACTGCAAAAAGTGAGCTGTTCTACTTTGGAATTCAATCAAAAATATTATATGAGAAATCATAAATCAATGCAAAGAGGAAATACAATCAATAAATTGTACGCAACTGGAAAAATACTGGAAAACAAATTTTCTCAAAGAAAATGACACTAAGAATTAAAATTCAATACTGGCACAATGAAATGAACTGTAATACTGAAAGGTTCCATTGAATGACAATTATGCACTTGTCAAAAAAACAATGATTAAAATAAATTAAAGTACACAATACTGTATGCAAAAATTATGAGAGCAAAGTAATCACTTCTGGAGAATAATTTCAAAATATAATCAAGTAAAAAGCAATGTTGCACTGGGCACAACTAGAATGAACACATTAACTCTTAGTTCAATTGAAGTAACTAGTGAAAATAAAGAGTATAATGAATATTACTTTATTTTAAATATGAATATTAAGAGTGAATTTGTTCAAGGAATTATCGAAAACAAGAATAAAAATTTGCACAATATACAAAACTCAGAAGGTAACACTTACTGATTGCAGAACACAGAAACATCAAGGGATTATGCACAGGAATAATCAAATAACAAATATGTTGGCAGGTATGGCAAAAGTAATTATGTCTTGACACAGATATAGCAATTCTGTTGAGAGGTAAAACAGGTGAGACACTGGATATAAAATTCATAATGGAGTACAATGAATGGCACACAGTAAAATGAAATATGCAACTATGAACACTGGGGCATAAACATTGAAAGAACTATTGCACAGAACTTGCATAAAAACACAAGGGAAATGCAATGAAAACGATAAGAACAAGACAATAATAAGACACACACTGAAATAATGATAACACTGAAATAATGTGTAACACAGCACAGACTGAATAAATGAATTAATTACTGCACTGAGGAACTGGAAAAAAAATATTATACTGCACACGAGTCACAGAAAGAAATTGGGTACACAAAAGGTACTTACTGCAGGTGTAGAGAATAACACAAAAGAACATAGATATAAAATGACACGAAATGCATTGAATACTGGAAAAGTATTTGAAATGAATGTACAAGAAAACACTGTAGACACAAGTCTCTGAATGTCACTACGAAAATTCACTGCAGAAATGTCTTACACACGCAATGTTTATAATAGAATTGTCTATAATGATGAATGAACGGCGAGTATTAGAGGATGGAGGAGGAGAATTTGTTCTTGCTGGATGCTGCTACAGCTGGCGTACACACTTCACTAGACGATTGCGCTTATCACGGTGAACCCACGCAGCAGGCTTTTTCGTCGGCGCTCTGGGATGAAGGAACACACTCTCGACCTGCTATGTGAGTCGAAACGATGATGCTGGTACCCGAGATGGGGTAGAAATACCCACAAAAGTGAGAACTTTTGAGGAGTAGTGAGTGGTTAGTTAGTTAGTTTGATATCTTTATTATGCACCCCATACCCATCCTGTGGGCGGTAGTCAAAAGATTACAGAGGTACATAATGGGTCCAGGGACTGGACATCAAAGTTTGATAGATGAGCAAGTTACAAAGGTAATGAACTCAGATGATCACAATCATGACAAGTTACAAAGGTATTTGCAGATTACAGAGGTATATATAGGGTCCAGAGACTGGGCCCCAAAGTTTTGATAGCTGAACAAGGTACAATGGTAATTAATTCACTAGTTACAAGGTAATGAATCATGTAAGTAAATTTACTTACGTCTGTACATGGTTGCACTCATGAACAAATTATAAAGCAATGAGCAATCTATTAGTCTACACCCAGCCACAACTGTAATGAGTTATTGGTGCAAATTTTAATTGTTGGATCACACACACACACATATACATATACACGAGTATGCACAAGTACGGAGGGAGGCCCAGAAACAGTACGAAAACGACATAGCATCGAAAGTTAAGTCCGACCCGAAACTGATGTTCAGTCACATCAGAAGGAAGACAACAGTCAAGGACCAGGTGATAAGGCTGAGGAGAGAAGATGGGGAACTCACAAGTAATGATCAAGAGGTATGTGAGGAGCTCAACTTGAGGTTTAAGGAAGTATTCACAATGGAGGACGGAAGGCAGCTGGGTAGACAGGACATGGTTCTTCACCAACAAGGGATGTACCAAGTGCTAGAGGGCATACACACAACTGAGGAGGAAGTGAAGCAGTTACTCAGTGACCTCGATACCTCAAAGGCGATGGGTCCGGACAATATCTCCCCGTGGGTTCTTCGGGAAGGAGCTGAGGTACTGAGTGTGCCACTTACCATAATATTCAACACATCCCTTGAAACTGGGCAGCTACCTGAGGTATGGAAGAAGGCCAACGTAGTCCCCATTTTTAAAAAAAGGAGACAGAAAAGAGGCACTAAACTATAGACCGGTGTCACTTACATGTATAGTGTGCAAAGTCCTGGAGAAAATCATCAGGAAAAGAATGGTGGAACACCTTGAGCAGAACAGGATAATAAACACCAGACAGCACGATTCCGGGAAGGCAAATCCTGTGTAACAAACCTCCTAGAGTTCTATGATAAAGTAACAGAGGTAAGGCAGGAGAGAGAAGGGTGGGTTGATTGCATTTTCCTGGACTGCAGGAAGGCTTCGACATAGTTCCTCACATGAGATTAGTAAAGAAGTTGGAAGAACAAGCAGGTATAACAGGAAGGGCACTGGAATGGATCAGGGAATACCTCAAAGGGAGGCAACAACGGGTCATGGTGCATGGTGAGGTATCACAGTGGGCGCCCTGTGACGAGCAGTGTACCGCAGGGTCAGTCCTAGGACCAGTGTTATTCTGGTATATGTAAATGACATGACGGACGGGATAGACTCAGAAGTGTCTCTATTCGCGGATGATGTGAAAATAATGAGGAGAATCACATCGGAAGAGGACCAGGCAGGGCTGCAAACAGACCTGGACAAGCTCGACATCTGGTCTAGCTTTTAGCTTCTCGAATTCAATCCCTCCAAATGCAAAGTCATGAGGATCGGAGAAAGGCAAAGAAGACCGCTGACAGAGTACAAGCTAGGCGGACAAAGGCTACAAACCTCGGCAAAGGAGAAAGACCTGGAGTGAGTATAAAGCCAAGCACGTCTCCGGAGGCACACATCAACCAGATAACTGCGGCAGCATATGGGCGTCTGGCAAACCTTAGATTAGCGCCGTTACCTTAACAAGGAATCGTTCAAGACACTGTATACCGTATACGTCAGGCCCATACTAGAATATGCAGCACCAGTCTGGAACCCACACCTGGTCAAGCACGTAAGGAAACTAGAGAAAGTGCAAAGGTTTGCGACAAGGTTAGTTCCACAACTCAGGGTCTGTCTTATGAAGAAAGATTGAGGGAAATAGGACTAACAACACTGGAGGAAAGAAGGGTCAGAGGAGACATGATAGCGACATACAAAATACTGCGGGGAATTGACAAGGTAGATAGTGACAGGTTGTTTCAGAGAGGGAACACAGAAACAAGGGGACACAACTGGAAGCTGAAGACTCAGATGAGTCAAAGGGATGTCAGGAAACATTTCTTCAGCCACAGAGTAGTCAGGAAGTGGAATGGACTAGAGAAAGATATAGTGGAGGCAGGAACCATACATAGTTTTAAGACAAGGTATGATAAAGCTCATGGAGCAGGGAGAGCAGAGACCCAGTAGCAGACAGCGAAGAGGCGGGGCCAGGAGCTGAGTCTCGACCCCTGCAACCACAATTAGGTGAGTACAATTAGGTGAGTACACATACATATATACACACACAGTGGGTGGTTTTGTTTGGTGGTGGTGGCGCGCGGCTGGCGTACTAGCGAGATTGGAACTCTCACGTGATTGGTTACTGGGCGTGCGCAGTATGACGTCACGGAGTTGTGCAGTACACCTAAGTCTCACGGCCATGGAAAACACTCACTAACCCAGGGTTGTTTGTACAAAACCCACAGGAATGATGAATAATACTCTGACAATAGTCCAACTGGTAGCACAGAGCAATTGGAGACAATACTTCAAGGAACTGACTGTGCTGAAAAAGCGACTGGCTTACTTGAATGCCTTTCTGGCTTGGGCTTGGCTTAAGCCCTCGAGACTGGTGGAGTGGTATACTTATACTTGCACACAGCAGTGAGGAACTGGATGAATGGCAGGAGACAGACTGGATGACTGTAGGCTGGCTTAGGCTCTCTCCCATAGGCTAGCTTACTTGTTGGCTTAATTGCAAAACCCAGATCAACTCTTCGAAGGTTTACTTACAATTAAAAGCCAGAAGACTGGAGAAACTGGTT
>WNWK01050544.1:0-12791 GCA_009830355.1 Cherax destructor | reverse complement strand
CGCTGAAAATAAATTTTTAAGACTATCAAAAAAATCTCCCCCAAAAAACAAAATTCATACTATAAACTACTTTAAAAAATGCTCATTTTACATGTACTTTTTAAAAACCGGGGGTTTAGTTTTTTTTGATTATAATAATAAAAATAATAATTTTTCCTAAAAGAAAACAATTTTTAATAATATATTTGGAAATTAGGGGAGGTGGGATTAAAAAACTTGTCCAGAGAGCTGACGGGGGGGTTGTTGAGGGGGTTTTGGAATGAGAGAAGGGAAACGAGACAGAGTGACTTGGAGTGTATAAATCTGTGGGGGGGAAGGGGGGGTAGGGGGGGGGCCAAAAGGGGAGGGAGGGGGAAAAGGAATTTTTGTGTGGGGGGCTTGGATTTAGAAGCTTTTGTGACGTTTTTTAAGGGGGAATGGGGGCATAGGGTTTTTTAAAACTTGACGGCTGTTGGAGGGAGCAAAGTAACATTTATAAAGGGGATTCAAAAAACCCGCGGGGCGGACTTGAGTTCTGGAGATGGGAAGTACAGTGCCGGCACCTGAAGGAGGGGGAAAAATTTGCAGTTTTTATAACTGTGTGTAAAGACCCTTCTGGCAAGACAGTGATGGAGGAATGATGATAAAAGTTTTTTTTTTTGGGCCATCTCCCTTGGGGGGAATCCGATGTTTAAAAAAAATATTCTATTATTTCCCCCCTACTCACCCAAAACAAAAAACAGTCCCCCCGTTTTTTTAAAAACTTCCCTGGGGGTCAAGTGCCATTCAACCTTTTTCCCCTTAAGGAAAAATTTCCAGAGGTTATTATTTCGACCCCACAAATAATTCCACAAAAACTTAAAAAAATTACATAATTGCACGATTCCGGGGGTTGCAACCGAGGGGCCCTGTACTCTGGTTAAAGTAAAAATGTAATGTTACCCTTTAAAATAATTAATTTTTTTACCATTGAAATCTAAAAACCTTTTTCAACAATATCATATATAATAATTTTTAAAAGTTTAAAAATCATCATTTGTAATTTGAAAAAATTTTAACTAAATAAAATCAAAAATTTCATTATTATACATAGTCTGTTACTAGATTGCTCCCCCAATGCCATGGCTGTCATGGCCTCCTTGCACTCAATTTATATTGTAACTACCAATACCATTTAAACTCAATAAATAAAATTTTCTTTACTACTCCATCGTTTTCTGCTCCTCCCGTGTTTCCCCCATCAACAACTCAATAAATGAAAATGTTATTGTTATTATTTTTAATTTTCATAAAAAAGTGACAATTAAGGTCAAAAAAATTCTAAAAATATTTTTTTAATACTTTTTGGGTGTCTGAATGGAATAATTTTATTTCCCTTTTTCTTTGGGGGGAAAAAAGAATCGGAGTTGACTAAACCCGGGGGTCGACAGGCCCTCTGGGGGGATTACCAAGGGAAACCGGGGTCCACTGTACTTGGTTTACGCTTCTTTTGATTATAATATGTCTACTACTACAACTGAATCCTCTAATTCCATGCTAGCAATGCCTGGGAGAGTTTCAGGAGTACTTGCCTTCTCCCTTTTTCTTTATACTAGACTCACTGGAGTGGTGGAATTTTAATTATTATTACAATCATAACCAAGTGCTAAACCCACAAGGGTCATACAGCTCTGCCAGTGGCATTTTTATATAGAAAGGAGCATGTGAATTGTTATTAATACAATCATAACTAGGTGCTAAGCCTAGCACATGAATAAGTGCACTTTGTTGCTTTAAGAAAAATTAAAAAAAAAAAAAAATGGCAAATGAATTCAATATCATCCATCACACATTTATTTGCATACTGCTACAAAATTGAGTACGTATACAGTACCTTGTGTTATTTAAAGTAAATAAAAATATTTACATTGTTCATATTCCACTGAACTGGATGTCAAAAACAGATAAAATTTTGACAGTTTAAATTTAAGAAATGTTGGTGGGTAATAGACAGCAACTGAGAAATTTTAATAAAGAATATTTATCAAGTAAATGGAAAAAAAAAAGAATGTGTCCAGTACTGTACATACACAATACAGTATAAAACAATACTTTCCACTAGCAAATAAGGATATAAAAAAAGACTGAATTAAACATAGTACAGTACCAGTGAAATGTCCTATTTATCCAGTTTTGTACTACATAACGTGCTACAGTATATAAATAGTTATTATAATAGTCTTTGGTCATACACTAACCAAGAGCAGCAAGTGTAAAAATGCCAAAAAACAGTAATTATTTGTTTTATTCAGTAATACATAACACAAAAATAATTAATGATAATCCAAATTATAATCACAATTTAGGTAAAGTACAATAAAAACTGTCATGACTCTCATAAGGGTCACACACAATACAGGGAATAAGAGGGGCGAGGGAAATCAGGTTTGATCTAAGAAACGGGAGGATAGCTGCAATCCTTTGATCAAGATTCCTTCACCAGCATCAAGGCCACCCCTATAAGGGTCTATATTGTACTAACAGCCTTTCCCTGATGTCCAATTTTTAACAAAATGGTTCATTATTATTATAATCAAAAGAAGCGCTAAACCACAAGGGTTATACAGCGCGGCAGGGCAGGACAGGATGCAGGGAGAATAGATTGTAAGTGGGAGATAGATGATTAGTAGGGTATGGAGTGCAGCAGGACAGTGGATAGTGCAGGGATAGAGGGTAGCAAGAGATCGAGGTAGAAGGGACTGAGGGAGGTGCTAGAGGTATAATCTTCAGAGTTTGTGTAGTAAGTCAGTTTCTGTCAAAAAATCAACGAGAGTCAGGATTAAAGGAGGGTCCATCAGCAAGAAGGGAAGGTAAAGAAAGGGCCGCAGAGCGAAGACGCCATTGGAGGTAAATTCTGCGTACTCGTTGATAAAGTGGACAGTCCAACAGAATATGTCGAACAGACACTGGAACCTGACAATGCTCCAGAGAGGCAGGGAGCCTCTCCATGAGATACCCGTGCATAAGACAAGTGTGGCCAATGCGAAGACGGGAGAGTGCAGTCTCCCAACCATGACATTGGTGACAAGAAGAAGGCCAGAAACCTATACAGTGGACCCTCAGTTAACGAAATTAATCCGGTCCAGGAGCTATTACTTAATCTGAATCTTTCGTAATCTGAAACCTTATTTCCCATAAGAAATAATGTAAATACAATTAATTCGTTCAACAAAAAAATAATCACTTTAAAAAAAAAAAAAAATAACATTTACTTACCTTTATTGAAGAGTTGCAGGCATCTGGAAGGTAGAGTTGCTGACAGGGGCAGGGTGTTAATGGTTGGAAGGGAATCCTCCAAAAGGACTTCAGGTAACAAGTCCCTCTGGGGTTACTTCCTTCTTTTCTTTTAATGCATGCCTGCTACGCTCCCTGCATGCCTGCTACGCTCCCTGCATGCCTGCTACGCTCCTGCATGCCTGCTACGCTCCCTGCATGCCTGCTACGCCTCCCTGCATGCCTGCTACGCTCCCTGCATGCCTGCTACGCTCCCTGCATGCCTGCTACGCTCCCTGCATGCCTGCTACGCTCCCTGCATGCCTGCTACGCTCCCTGCATGCCTGCTACGCTCCCTGCATGCCTGCTACGCTCCCTGCATGCCTGCTACGCTCCCTGCATGCCTGCTACGCTCCCTGCATGAATGCTACCACTGGGGTGCCACTAGGAAGCTTCTTTGGACCCATTGTGACTTATTTCACAGTGACAATCACTAAACCACCATAAAAAAAAAACACCAAATATATTGTGAATCTTTGAAAGAGCGCACTAGGTAATGTTCTCTCAATGGTAAACAACGCTTCACTGGCGTCCTGCACTTGCGCGGAGCAGGCAGACACGTCTAATACCTTTCGGTAACCGAGGAATTTTTCGCTAACCAATTACGAAAAAAGCTTTCGGTTTCCGAAGCTTTCGTTAACCGAGGGTCCACTGTACTCAGTTTAATAGAATGAAGTTTTGTTATTTAGCAGGTCAGACCAGCGTTGTTGCCAACAGGTGCGAAGGTGGGTAGTAATGACCGCAAAATAGTCCGTAAAAGGAACACCTCTATGTGAAACTGGAAGGTCATGTACTGCTGACCGCACAGCAGTGTCTGCCTGTTCATTGCCCTGTATGTCAACATGACCAGGGATGTTTATGCATCAGCAATTTTGCCCACTTTGAGCCCTATTTTCAGCCAATTCCAATGTTTCAGTCTACCAAAATTTTAGCTATTTCGATAGAATTCCATTTGTTCTATCAATTGAGTACAAGAAACCGCCATTTACCGATTTGAACTACCCAATAAAGTGGTCCAAAATTGGCAATTTGGCCAATTTCACACAAATTTCAAAAGATGCCAATTTCAAAATAGGTTCCAGAATAAACGAGACAGACATTCCTGGCACTAAAATAACATTTTATCTGTTCATTAGTCACGTCTCCAGGCTCCTCTTACATTACTTTTGCTTTCAATTTTGAATTTTTATTCTCACAAAAAATAGATTTTCTGTTATGTTTACTATTGCATCATTGTAAAAACGGTATAAATAATATCAGCACACTTGTGCAAGAATATTAGACTCGCCAGTTGATGTGTTGACGATGGTGATTTGTTTACTGACATGGCAAAATGACATTTACTGCCCAGTTTAAGGCTTCATCTGAAACCAATCAATTATTATTATAATTCAAATAGAAGCGCTAAACCACAGGGGTTATACAGCCTGCAGGTTATGTGGATGAGGAAGTGGGTGTAAGAGGAATGGACGATTAGTAGGGTATGGAGTGCAGATGACGTGATTGCAGAGGGTACAAGAATCGAGGTGAAGGACGAGGAGGTGCTAAGGATAATCTTCAGATTTGTGTATAAGTCATTTCTGTAATAATAAGTCGTTAAAGGGCCATCTGCAAGAAGAAGGTAAAAAAGGCAGAGCAACGTGTTGGAGGAACTGTCTCTTGAAGAGGCAGTCCAACAGATATGAAACAGAACCTGACAATGCTTCTACAGAGAGGGGCAGGAGCCTCTCCATGAGATACCCGTGAGTAAGACGAGTGTGGCGATGCGAAGACGGAGAGTGTAGTCTCCCAACCTCGACATTGGTGACAAGAAGAAGGCCAGAAACCTATAACCGGTTTAATAGAATGAAGTTTGTTATTCAGCAGGTCAGACCAGCGTTGTTGCCAACGGGTGCGAAGGTGGGTAGCAATGACCGCAAAATAGTCCGTGAAAGGAACACCTCTATATGAAACTGGAAGGTCAGAAACCAATCAAAATTATCTTTATTTCTGTATTATATCTTCCATTCTATCAAATGAGACCAAGAAAACGAGAATACAACCATAAATAACAGCTAAGTCGCTGTTTTAAACCAAAAACACGGTGCAGGATTTTTTTTTATACTGCACACACTGACCGCACAGACCCATTCTCTCACATCTAGGCCTACCAGCCTGTTTCCACTTGATTTGAGGGCGCTAGAATTTAGGCGTACTAGTACGTTGAAAACCCTGGTGCGTAAGCCGTACTAGTACAGCCGAAACCCTGAAAGGGTTAAAGTACAGTGGCCCCCCGAGTATTGGCCGTAATCCATTCCAGGATCTAGGCCTTAACTTGAACTGGCCGAAAGTCGAACAATTATTTCCCATAAGAAATAATGTAAATACAATTAATCCGTTCCAGACCCCCAAAAATATTCACAAAAAAATCATTTTTTAAAGAATAACAATAGTTTTACATACAGAAAACAATTATACATATTATAGTTATTAGAAAATAAATACAAACATTTAAATACACATTTAACCCTTTCAGGGTCCAAGGACATTTTTGGAAGGGTGCAACAATGTCCAAGAATTTAAAAAAAAAAAAAAATCTTATTTTTTCTTATGAAATGGTAGAGAATCTTTTTATGAAGGTAATAAAACAAAAAGTACGAAATTTGATTGAAAATTGACAAAATTATGCTCTCGTGAATTTTGATGTGTCAGCGATATTTACACATCGGCAATTTTGCCGACTTTGACTCCCATTTTAGGCCAATTACATTATTCCAGTCGACCAAATTCTTAGCTATTTCACTAATATTACTTCTATTCTATCGATTGAGCACAAGAAATCGCCCAGTCAACTGTTTCAACTACAAAATAAACTGATTTGAAATTTAATTAGTTCAGAATCAAACAATTCAGCATTCCTGGCATAAACTAACATTCTCTGTTCATTAGTTACGTTTTCAGTCTTTATAAATGAATTCCATTTCGATTTTTTATTCACATAATGAATTTTTGATTTTATTCAAACCAAAAAATGGAAGATTTACTGTTATGCAATAATGTAATAATTGTACAAATAATATCACCACGCTTGTGAACGTATATTAGACCCACCAGCTGGCGCCTATTAGACATGTGAGGTCATTTGTTTACTCTTGAACATCGGCCAAAATTTAACATTTCTGCTATTTTGAGCTCAGTTTCAAGCCATTTTCAGTACCAAAACCAATCAAAATCATCTCTATATCTGTAATATATCTTCTATTCTATCAAATGAGACCAAGAAATCGCAAATACAACTATAAAAAGTATACGAAAAAACACTGCAAAGTTGCTGTTTTAATCGAAAATTACGGTTTCAGTTTTTTCTCTCATTATGCACTGTGTGCTGCAGGATTTGTTTTATGTGGTGCACACTTACCACATAGATGTATTCTCTCATATCTAGGCCCAAATTTACCACTCAAAGCTTATCTGAGTGAGCTGAGCTCATGATGTAGAACTACAGCACGGACCCTGAAAGGGCTAAATAAATACATACAATAACATTTTTACTTACCTTTATTGAAGATTGTTGATGGCATCTGGAAGATAAGGAGTGAGGGAGGGCTTAGTGTTTGGAAGGGGAATCCCCCTCCATAAGAACTTCGGGTATCAAAGCCCTATCTGGGGTTACTTCCCTTCTTGGTCTTTTAATGCCACTAGGACCAGCTTGAGAGTCACTGGACCTCTGTCTCACAAAATAACTGTCCACAGTCCTCTGTTTCTGGCGCCTCTTTAACATGTTCCTGAAGTGCAATATGGCTGTCACTGAACTTGTTGCAGAGATGGCTTATTTCAGCTTGCTCAGGGTGATATTTCTCAACAAACCATTGCACATCATTCCACTTTGAACAAATTTCCTTAATCTCTGAAGAATGCACCTCCAGTCTATCTTCCTCCTCCTGTGAAGTAATTTCCTCTACTCTGGTCTGATGCTGTTCCAGATGAAGCTCTTGCAGGCTCTTCAGTGGTTAGCTCTACCCTGTGGTCCTCCACCAACTCTTCCACATCCTCGCCACTCACCTCCAACCCCAGGGACTTGCCCAATGCCACAATACCCTCCACAACCGGCACAGGGTCGTCAGGGTCAGCCTCAAACCATTCAAAATCCCTCTGTTCAACACAATCCGGCAACAATTGTCTCCAAGCAGAGTTCACAGTCCTGGAAGTCACTCCCTCCCAAGCCTTACTTATAAGGCTTATGCAATGGAGGATACTGAAGTGATTCCTCCAGAACTCTCTTAGGGTCAACTCAGTGTCTGAGGTCATTTCAAAGCACTTTTGAAACACTGCTTTTGTGTAGTTTTTTAAGTTAAAAATGACCTGCTGATCCATGGGCTGGATGAGAGGAGTGGTGTTAGGAGGCAAGAACTTCACTGTGATGAAACTTAACTCACTAGACAAAAAGTCTCCCAAGTTTGGAGGATGACCAGGAGCATTGTCCAGTACCAGGAGGCACTTAAGTCCCAATTTCTTTTCCTGGAGGTATTTTTTCACACTGGGGCCAAACACTTGATGGACCCACTCTATGAAAATTTGCCTTGTGACCCATGCCGTTAGCCTTCCACATCACACACAATTTATTTTTGATGACATTGTGTTTCTTGAACACTCTGGGATTTTCAGAGTGATACACGGTAAAGGCTTCACTTTAAAATCCCCACTAGCATTACTACACAACATGAGAGTTAGCCTGTCTTTCATAGGCTTGTGTCCTGGCAGTACCTTTTCCTCCTGAGTAATGTAGGTCCTGTTTGGCATTTTCTTCCAAAACAGGCTTGTTTCATCACAATTAAACACTTGTTGGGGTTTGAATTTTTCAGTCTATGTACCCCTTAAATTCACTCACAAACTTTTCAGCAGCACGTTTGTCTGAACTGGCTGCCTCACCATGCCTTACAACACTGTGTATGCCACTACGTTTCCTAAATCTGTCAAAACAGCCTTTGCTCGCCTTAAAATCACTCAAATCAGCACTGTTTCCAGGCATTTTCTTGACAAGATCTGTGTGCAACTGCCTTGCCTTTTCACAAATTATCGCCTGGGAAACACTATCACCCGCTATCTGTTTTTCGTTGATCCACACCACCAACAACTTCTCAACCTCATCCAGTGTTTGTGATCTATTTTTCGTTAATATATAAACACCTTTCGCAACATTAGCTTTCTTGATTTCTTTTCTCTTTGCCAGGATAGAGGTGATAGTTGATTTGTTCTTGCCGTACTTCCTGGCAAGCTCCCCCACACGTACGCCACTCATATTTTTCAACTATCTCCTTCAATTCTATGGTGTTCTTCACTTTCTTTACCACAGGGGTGCCACTAGGAAGTTTCTTTGGACCCATGGTGGCTTATTTCACAGTGACAATGAAGAAGAACTGAATTTATTGTGAAATGTTTGGATGAGCATGCTAGGTAATGTTCACTCAATGGTAAAGCTAGACTGGCTCACGACGCCTACACGGGTAGGCGGACAGGTCTGGTACGCAGGCCAAAACTCAGGGAAACGGCCGAGTCGGGCTAAAATTGGGCCAAAAAAAGCTACCAAAACACGAGTCGGCCGATACTCAGGGTAGCCAAAACTCAGGGGTCCACTGTATCTCGATTTTCTTCATAATTCCTAGACTTTAACGCTTAAACCTTTTCTTGCCACTTTCAGCAACACTTGTATGCCTGTAGATCAATGGTTCAGAGAACTGACAAGTTGATAAATTAGACACACATGCAACACTTGGGTATCTTTATTGAGGAAACGTTTTGCCACACAGTGGCTTCATCAGTCCACTGTGTGGCGAAACGTTTCCTCAATAAAGATACCCAAGTGTTGCATATGTGCCTAATTTATCACCAAAGCTATGTTTCAAAGGTGCTTTGAAGTGACCTCGAACACTGAATTGACCCTAAGAGAGTTCTGGGGGGATCATTTCAAGTATCCTGATGGCCAACAACTTTTATTAAGTATTTTGCAACGTATGTACTAGTTCACACATTTGTCATACTTCAGACAAGAAGTCAGTACAGTATCCAATTGCATAACATGCCCATCAACTGTTTCAACTACAAAATAAAGTGATTGGAAATTGGTAATTTAGCCAATTTAACTCAAAGTTCAAATATTACAATTTCAAAATAGGGTGCATAATAAACAATGCAGGCATTCCTGGCACTAAACTAACATTTCCTCTGTTCATTAGTTATGTTTTCAGTCTTTACAAATGAATTCCATTTTGATTTTTTATTCGCATAATGAATTTTTATTCAAACCAAAAAATGGAAGATTTACTGTTATGCAATATTGTAATAATTGTATAAAAATATCACCACATTTGTGAACGTATATTAGACCCACCAGCTGGCGCATATTAGACGTGTGAGGTCATTTGTTTACTCTGGAACATAGGCAAAAATTTAACATTTCTGCTATTTTGAGCTCAGTTTCAAGCCATTTGCAGTAATAAAACCAATCAAAATCATCTCTATATCTGTAATATATCTTCCATTCTATCAAATGAGACCAAGAAATCGCAAATACAACTATACAAAGTATACAAAAAAACACTGCAGTCGCTGTTTTAATCGAAAATTGCAGTTTCAGTTTTTTTTCTCTCATTATGCACTGTGTGCTGCAGGATTTGTTTTATGTGGTGCACACTTACCACATAAATGTATTCTCTCATATCTAGGCCCAAATTTGTCACTCAAAGCTTATCTGAGTGAGCTGAGCTCTTGACGTAGAACTACGGTTTGGACCCTGAAAGGGTTAAAATACACTGCCGGTTGCCCTTCCCTTATGCAATTGTGTGAAAACGGAGGAAAAGCAGTAAAAGTGTTGAACATAATGAACAATAACTCAACCTGTCAGTATTGTATACCATTTTGATATTCACTCTGTCAGACACTGCAAAACAATGGCATCTTGGTACAGAAGAGAAAACACCTTGAACAAATTTTTCAAGTGAGAATGGTTGGATCTGAGAGGGACGTGACCTCTCGGTGATTACATTCTTTCTTCTACTACTCCACCTTTCCTTCCGACAGTATACAAGTCTCCACACTATCGCTTGATCTTCACACTGTTTCAGACTAGGGAACAGAACTCTTCTCCAGGCTGAGGGACTGACAACCTCAAATCTACATCTTCAAGGGTGATGGACTTACCTGGAGAAGAGTTCCAGGGGTCAACGCCCCTGCGGCCCAGTCTGTGACCAGGCCTCATGTTGGATCAGAGCCTGATCAACCAGGCTGTTACTGCTGGCCACACGCAGTCCAACGTACGAACCACAGCTTGGCTGGTCAGGCACCGACTTTAGGTGCCTGTCCAGTGCCTGCTTGAAGACAGCCAGGGGTCTATTGGTAATCCCCCTTATGTATGCTGGGAGGCAGTTGAACAGTCTTGGGCCCCTGACACTTATTGTGTTGTCTCTCAACATGCTAGTGGCACCCTGCTTTTCATTGGGGGGATGTTACATCGTCTGCCGAGTCTTTTGCTTTCGTAGGGAGTGACACTCGTGTGCAAGTTTGGTACTAATCCCTCTAGGATTTTCCAAGTGTATATAATAATGTATCTCTCCCGCCTGCGTTCCAGGGAGTACAGGTTTAGGAACTTCAAGCATTCCCAGTAATTGAGGTGGTTTATTGCAGTTATGCGTGCCGTGAAGGTTCTCTATACATTTTCTAGGTCAGCAATTTCACCTGCCTTGAAAGGACTGATTACATTGTCTTCACATCTCTACTGCTCCAGCCTACTTTCTGTACTCGACTGAAGAAGCCTACTGTGTAGGCGAAACATTTAGGAATAAAGATACCTAACTGTTGCCTATGTCTTATTTACCATCAAGTGAAAGCCAATGAAAACATGGAACACCGAAAAGAGGGTGCCAAATACTGTAAGTGGGGCCCTCCTGTACTAGCGTCCCTAAGTACAGCACTGTACAGTACTATTATTTGATTTAACCCTTTGACTGTTTCGGTCTAGTGCAGCGTCTAGTGCAGCCTGCGATTCTACTTGAATCTCCTACATGTCCTTAAAACGTTACCCCTTGAGTACCATTTTTATTTTTTAGGAAGAGAAAGTCACAGGGGCTAGATCTGGGGAGTAGAGAGGGTGGGACAACTTTCATGTTTTTTGCCAGAAAATGTTGGACACAGTGCTGCGGAAGCAGGGGCACTATTAGCATTGGACACCCACAAAAACGAAAGTTTCCTTCTCATGTCTTTCCTCAAACATCTCAGAAACTTGATGTAAATATATTGGTTAACTGTCTGCCCTGCTGGAACAAATTCCTGATGAACAATTCCCACTGTGTCTTACGAGTCAATGTTTTGGACGTATTAATACGCATAAATTCTAGCAGCTTCAAATCAAGCGGGAGAAAGCTAGTAGGCCTACATGTGAGAGAATGGGTGTGCGCAGTATGAAAAAAATTGGGGACTCAGTGGTGCATTGTGGGAATGCCATGTTGGTAGTCCTTGTTCACCATGCCTCACGGTAAGAAGTACCTTACTCCCCGGTGAAATGGAGGTCTTCTCTTTCCAAGTGATAGTTCTAACAGCGATGGAAGTGCCAGTGAGAGTGAATTCCATGGTTTTCAGGAGGGTGTGACCGAAAGCAGTGCCCAGAATAACGTAATTAGTGATGAAAACCCAGATGACCCACAACCTTCCACCACTGGAGCTGGGCCGTCTCATTCACGTTCACCTGTACCAGGACGAAAGAGTTAACTATTTTCCCGTGTACAGGACTCAGATGTGAGCAGTGAAATGATAATGATAAGTGATTTCCAAGCTATTGAAAGCAGCTCGAGTTGTGACAGAGAGGGGGAATATTCTTCAGTGAAGCGGCAGTATGTACGACGTAGCATGCGTTCTGGTAGTGTGCCATATGCTATTCCAAGGAAAAAAGAGTAAATCTCGGAGTACATCCCATGGCCCTACACGAACTGCTAGTGAAGATGATGATGATATTGTTACAATGGGGATGCGTAATGTGCGTGGGGCAGCAGGTGGTGGTGGTGGTGTTGGCAGTGGCATGAGTCATGTGGCACCAGGAGCGGGCCACGCTGCTAACTCAGCACAGCCACAACCAGCCTCAACCACCCCCACAACCTGCACAACCACAACCACCTGTCAATATCCAGTACCCACCAGCAGACTACATCTGGGATTGGCAGCAAGATGCCAATTTTGTTCTCAATCCCCATGACATTGATGATACACAAAGTTTAATATGGCCATTGTATACACTTGGGAACAATGCCACTGAACTGGAATGCTTCCAGTTATTCTTCGACAAACCCCTGATGGAAATTATTGTCAGGGAAAGCAACACATACTATGAGTACACCATGGCAAACAATTCTTTCACCAAGGTCACAGCTACACCAGTGGAAGGACACAACTGTGGCAGAGATGTACGTACCTGTTCTTTGCCACAATAATCCTTATGCCACATGTGTATAAGCACACTGTCACCACATACTGGT
>WNWK01050543.1:0-12792 GCA_009830355.1 Cherax destructor | reverse complement strand
GTCTTGAGGTATCCCCAAAGAAACCCCCCAAATAATGGATTCAGTTAGATAAGTTTAGATTTAGAAAGGATATAGGAAAGTATTGGTTTGGAAATAGGGTAGTTGATGAGTGGAACAGTCTGCCTAGTAGGGTTATTAAGCAAGGACCTTGGGTAGTTTTAAATTTGGGGATAAATTCATGAGTGAAAGGGGTTGGTTTAGTGGGAATTGCACATGGTAAATAAAATTAAAAGCTTATTTCTTGGGTAGCATTGAAAATTAGGTTGAACAAATATTCTGTTAGTGGGATGGAATGTGAAGGACCTGCCTAGAATGGGCCAACAGGCCTGCTGCAGTGTTCCTCCTTTCTTATGTTCTTATGTTGGGTAGAATTGAAAATTAGGTTGGGCAATTATTCTGTTAGTGGGATGGATTGTGAAGGACCTGCCTAGTATGGGCCAACAGGCCTGCTGCAGTGTTCCTCCTTTCTTATGTTCTTATGTTCTTATGAAACCAGGCATAGGTGCAGTTGGTGGGCGAGTGAGGGATGATGGCGGTGAGCATGGGAAGGATCGTCCGGTACAAAAAGAGGAGCAGCCATCGAGATTGTGGAGCGACATCGTCGGGGGCATGGAGGAGCCCTGTCATATGTTACCGACAGTGGCACAGGTGGAGCGACCTGTGACGGTGGAAGAGGTGGAGCAAACATTGGAAGGATGTATGGACCTGCCATTTGCTGAGGTGTTGCAGGACATATTGAATGAACCTTTGTTAGTGCCGAGTGAGGGTGACGATGGAGGTGTGGGGCAGGAGGTCAGAGTAAGGGCTGACCAGGGGTGTGATGGGTTGGGGTGTCCGGCCTTGGTCAGCAAGACTGTCAGTGCGGAAATACACCAGAGTGAAAGTTGTGTGGGTATGAATGTGGTGAGTGGCTCACGTAAGTGATGACATCTCAACCCCTGCACAGAAGGCGTGTAAGAAACCTTTAGTGACAGCGGTGCAGCTTGAGACAGAAAAGTTACCAGGAACGGCGGGTGGTAAGAACAGTATTAAGGGAGGGAAAAGTGTTACTAAGAGTGGGAGTAAGGGATTGTCTGCAGCGCCGCTGCCACAGAGGCCGAAGGGCAAACCAACGCATTTATTTTCCAGTGTGTAGCAATTAATGTGAATGGGTTAAGAGCAGAAGTGAAGAGGAGGTGGGTTGAGGGGACTCTACGACGACTTGGTGTGCAAGTGGGATTTATTCAGGAGCATTATTTTAGGTGTGGAAGCGATTTACGATTGAATGGGTACCGTGTGTTTGCTGGATCATCGGAGTGGTTAAAGGGTGGAGTGGCAGTGATTATACAGATGTCGAGCCCTTTTACTTTATTGGCATGGGAAGAGTGGGGGGGAGGTAGGGGTGTGATGGTGGATGGGGAGTGGAGTGGCGTGAGAGTTAGTTTCGTGGGAGTCTATATGCACGCAGAACAGTCTCGACAGGTCAAGATAGATTTTGTTAATGATTATATGATATATGCTTTGGGGGGCTTGGCTGAGGTGGCTATAGTTGGGGGGGATTCTAATTGTGTGATCCGAAACAAGGATGTGGAGCCTCGGGGGGCGGGTTGTGTGTTAGCAGCTTTAAGGGATTTATTGAATTTTTTTTATATTTTATTTAAAAACTTACAATTTTCATACTAGCAATATACACCAAGTAGTCACCTTACGACAAGTAAGGTCATAACAAAACTATACCAAAACAACAGTAAGCATTAAACGCCCACACAAGAAAGTGCCATAATAACACAAAAAAAAAACTAACTACCCTATAACAACAAAACTTTCAAAAATAAAACATTATACTTATAAACAAAACCTTAAAAGCTCCGTAGAAAACGGTAACCTGTATACCAATCGTAATGATGCATACAAAGCGTCATCAATACAACATTAGACTGAGACATAAATGCAACATATAATACAAAAAAAAATATAGCGTTACATAACTCCTAACCTCCCCACAATGCCAAAACAAACTGTAAACCACACAAACAATAAATTAACCATAAACATGTAGTAAAATTTTTTTTTTTTTTTTTTTTACAAAAGTCCGTCTCACTAAAAGAAGATCCTAATCATTCCAAATGAAATTAACAAAACAAAACAGATAATTATGGATCCTATAAGATCCGCAAAGCAATTTACACATAGTACAACAAACATATATAAGATCCTATTCAATATGTTTAAACAAAAAAAAAAAAAACCCACAAAATATACCTAACTGAAACAAAACATAGAAACCCGAAAAGGGCTTGAAAAATAGACAATGAAAACCCTAAACCTACAACTAAAACCCGTGATAATGCAACCCAACAATAATAATGATCCTAGGCACACACACATTGCGTGCAAGTCATATAATTTTCAGTAAAAGGAAACCCGTGGCCTGGTAGCAACACCTCACAGTGATAAAGTCATGGGATCAGTCCCATCCAGTGTCTATACATACATAGAAAGAACTGCAGTACAACTTCTCATATTAAAATACGAAGAATATTGCCAGATAACAAGCCATGAAAGGGGAATAATAGTATAAAAAAAAACTTTAAACTCTTTGATAAAAGTACCAAAAGGAAAAAAAAAAATATAAAATCACGTAGGGCACACACCTGGTCCCCAAGTAAGGCAAACCCCCTTTTGAAAAACCCCTGAAACCCAAAAAGGACAAAAAATATAACCACCCAAAACCTCACCCCCCCCCAATCCGAGTCACCAAACACACCACACACATACTCATCCATAAAAAGAAAAACCCCTACCCCTTTCCCCTAGGGGAAAAGGGTGAGTGGATGACTGGGTAAAAAACACCGACAAACCACACCTCCCCCTCCCCCTACCATATACATAAACCCCACGAAACAACTTACACACCTAACCCTTCAAACCCCCCACACCAGAGACCAACCCCTTCCTTGTAAAAACCCCAGAAACCATAGCTCAGAGTTAACCCAGCAACGACCAAATCGACAATTGCCTATAACCCTCAGAAAAAAATCTATCCCACACCCTCCCTTACAACTCCTGGTTCCTACACTTAGTCCTATAAAATCTAGCTGCCAAAGCCCTAATCCTAACATCACTCCGAACCTCCCTCATACTCCAAGAAACATAAATATAATCCAATACCAAATACATCACCTCACGCCTCACATCCTCTGGGCACCCCTCAACATCCAGACTTAAACATCCTAACACCGATAAACCCCCCACACCCCGGATGATCCCTAAAAACCATTCCCTCACCCCCTCAAGACCCCCACAAAAATATACAACATGAAAAGCTGTATCCCATAACCCACAGCGCTGACAAAACCCATCGCCCGATAGTCCCATCACGAAAAGCTGAGCCCTAGTCGCCAATATACCATGTAAAAAACGAAAACCAATCTCACGTACCTTAGGAGGTAACTTTAAATGCCTAAACCAAAACCACGTTACATTTCAATCATAACATGGATTAACCACCATACCTAAAACCTCCTTTTCTCGCCTTCCCACCTTATCTAACCTCCCTACCTTCACCTTACCTGGATCTGGAACCACCAAAAGATACCTTAAAATTGCCTCACAAAACAACAAATTCCCACCCTTCCACCATCTGCAAACCTCACTCATTACCCTCCCCACTCTCACTCCTCAAATCCCACCTCGTGCTAGGTATTCCTGCCTAACATATATGCCCATCAAAGTCTCTGCAGTGGTATCAAACCTAGCCCTCCCTTCGCTACCTTAGTCATTACCACATCCCTCCCTAACCAATGCCTCCCATAACTCCATATAAACCTTAATACCCAACTTTGCAATCTTAGAACATCGTCCTCCACGAGGGGGTATACCACAGCTACATACCACAACTTACTGTACACTAAGGAATTAACAACTACGACCCTCTGCAAGAAGTAACCTTTCAGGCCGCCACTCCCCCCAATCCTACCCAGAGCAGCATTAACCACTGCGAGGAATTCACCTCCCGCGCAACACTCGCCTGATTACAAAAACACACACCACATATCCTTAACCTATCCACTATTGGCCACCCAAAACCCTGACCTAACGATCCCCCTACCCATTCCCCACCTCCAATAATTTCGATTTTACCCTATTCACCCACATACCAGTGGCCAAACCAAAAACCTCAATTATCCTATTTACATTACCTAACCCCTCCATTGTGCCTACCAAAATAGTGGTGTTGTCTACATAACCTATAATACCCGCTTCTGCCACCCCATGATTACCCCTTCCCTCACCCTTCTGACACTAACCTGAAAAAGGGTCCTGTAAACACGCAAACAGGAGCTGTGAAAAGGGTACACCCTGCCGCAGCCCCGCCCCAAACACACCTCGGTCCCTCAACCTCCCATTCACGTGTACCCTCAAACGTGCATGCTCATACAAAGTGCGGACCCAACCCATGACCTCTGCCCCAAACCCCTGCCGTAAAGCACCGCCTGCAACATATCCCTATCAACACTATCATATGCCTTTTCCCAGTCAAGCCCTAAAACACCCCAGCTTTTCTGTTCTCAAAAAAACTTTAATCCTCTGATGACCCTCCCTCATACATCTCCCCTGGTTCCCAATACTGACCCCCATCCAGTAAGCTTTCAAAACTCCTTTAAGCACCCCTGACAGTCTGTGCGCTGAGAAAAAAATCGAAAAAATACGAAATGGAGTTTTTCTTCCAAAAAATAGCTCATCTTTCTGGCAACACCTCGTATAATTCTCATCATTATACGATGTTTCTACAAGGAATAATAGTAATTTGTAACAGGAATGGTGTCGGCGCCTGTCATGACATGCGCGCTGACGCAGAAAAATTTTTTTTTTTTTTTCCGTTTTTTTTTCTATCAATTTTTATATTTTTCTCATAATATAATACAAATTACCATTTGATATCATAGAAGAGTGGGGGCAATTTGGGCCCCCCCCCCCCCCCCCCCCCCCCCCCCCCCCCCCCCCCCCCCCCCCCCCCCCCCCCCCCCCCCCCCCCCCCCCCCCCCCCCCCCCCCCCCCCCCCCCCCCTTTTTTTTTTTTTTTTTTTTTTTTTTTTTTTTTTTTTTTTTTTTTTTTTTTTTTTTTTTTTTTTTTTTTTTTTTTTTTTTTTTTTTTTTTTTTTTTTTTTTTTTTTTTTTTTTTTTTTTTTTTTTTTTTTTTTTTTTTTTTTTTTTTTTTTTTTTTTTTTTTTTTTTTTTTTTTTTTTTTTAAATCTTGCGTGGTTCATTTGCTTTTGGCCGATTTTTTTAAACTTCGCCAAAAGATAGTTCATATAAGATGCTAATAGTACACCAAAAATGAGCGCAATTGGTAAACAAATAAAAAAGTTGATTTTTTTCGTGAACGCCCCTCCTTCATTCTACCTGGAGTCTACCTGGAGAGAATTCCAGGGGTCAACGCTCCCCCGGCCCGGTCTGTGACCAGGCCTCCTGTTGACCAGAGCTTGATCAACCACGCTGTTACTGCTGGCCCACGCAGTCCAACGTCGAACCACAGCCCGGCTGGTCAGGTACGACTTTAGGTGCCTGTCCGTGCCTGCTTGAAGACAGCCGGGGGTTTGTTGGTAATCCCCTGATGTATGCTGGGAGGCAGTTGAACAATCTTGGGCCCTGACCTTTTGTTGCCCCTAACGTGTAGTGGCACCCCTGCTCTTCATTGGGGGATGTTACATCGCCTGCCAGTCTTTTTGCTTTCGTAGGGAGTGATTTTTGTGTGCAAGTTTGGTACTAAGCCCTCGAGAATTTTCCCATGTGTATATAATAATGTATTCTCCCGCCTGCGTTCTAGAGAGTACAGGTTTAGGAATTCTGCGTTTCCAGTAGTTGAGGTGGTTTTTGCACTTATGCTGCGGTGGGTTCTCTGCACATTTTCAAGGTCAGCAATTTCACCCACCTTAAAGGGGACCGTTATGTGCAGCAATATTCCAGCCTAGATAGAAAAAAAGCGATCTGTAAAGTGTCAACATGGGTTTGGCATCCCTGGTTTTGAAGGTTCTCATTATCCATCCTGTCATTTTTCGAGCAGATGCAATTGCAACTTTGTTATGGTCCTTGAAGGTGAGATCCTTGACATGATCACTCCCAGGTCTTTACATTAGTTTTCGCTTATTGTGTGGTTGGAATTAGTTTTTACCCCGATGAGATTTAATGTCTTTGTTTTCCGTATCTGAGTAATTGAAATTTCTCATCATTGAACTTCATATTGTTTTCTGCAGCCCATTTAAAGATTTGGTTTATGTCTGCTTGGAAAATTATAGGATCTATCTACCAACTTTTCCTGTTATTCCCTTTATCACGCATTTTGTGCTATTACACCATGGTCACACTTGTCAAAGGCTTTTGCAAAATCTGTGCATATAACATCTTAATTCTGCTTCTTATTCAGGAGCATCCAGGACCCTTGTCGTAGTGGTTCCAAAGAAGTTGGGACAGACAGTATGGCCTGCTCTAAACCCATGCTGTCCTGGGTTGTACTGATGGGTATCAAGATGGGTAAATGATCTTGCTTTTAGAACCCTCTTTCAAAGATTTTTATGATATGGACGTTAGCGCAATTGGTATGTAGTTCTTTGCTATTATTTCTTTACTGCCTCTTTTATGAGGGTTATGTCTGTTTTTAGTAGCCGCGGACTATCCCAGGGTCCATGCTCCCTCTCCATAAGATGTTAAAAGCATGTGATATGGGCTTTTGCAGTTCTTGATGAATACGGAGTTCATGAGTCTGGGCTGGAGCAGAGTGCATGGGCATGTCATTTATTGCCTTTCAAGTCATTTGGCGTCGTGGTGATGTCAGAAAGGCTTGCGTCTGTCAAATTCCTGTGGCACTCTCATAAAAATTAATTTAGGTTTTCGATTTTCAGTTTGCTAGGTGGCTCGCTAAAAACTGAGTCATACTGGGACTTAAGTAATTTACCATTTCCTTGCTGTCATCCGTAGACCCATCCTGTTTAAGTAGGGCCCACACTGGATGTTGTTCTCGAAGTGGATTTTGCATAGGAAAATAAATACTTTGGGTTTTCACTCTCTTTATGGCTTTTTGTTTTTCCTGTGTTCCTTGATTCCTAAAATTTCTAGTTTTTAATTCAATGTTTGCTATTTCTCTGACTAGTGTCTCCCTACGTATTTCAGAGATATTGTTTCCTGTAGCTCTCTCTCCGTGCCCTTGCCTTCGCCTGTATAGGGAGCGCTCCTCTTTCTAGTTTGCATCTTCCTTTTCCTTAAAGGAATTTGTCCCTTTGGAGTAAACTCTCGAGTACTACACAGAGTTAATTTGTTCTAGACATAGGTTGGGATCTGTGATGCTTAGCAATCTTCCCAGTTTATATCATTTTAGGACTTGGTTTACTTGGTCCCACCTTATGTTTTGTTATTGAAGTTGAATTTCTGAGAAAGCTCCCCTATGCTGATCACATTTTGTTGATCTGGGGCTCTACATGCATGTCTGGACTCTATTATGCTGTGATCTAAGTGATATTATTTTTGATATGATGACATTTCTCGTATCAGATCATTGCTGGTGAAGATGAGGTCCACATATTCTCTAATCTGTGGGCCCACTATTTGCCAACATGAATTTGTTGCAGAGATTTAAAAGTTCATGCATGTGTGAATTTTCATCTGAGCTGCTCTCATGGTGTTATCTCTGCTACCACATTGTTTGCAATGTTCCTCCATTTTAGTGCCTGAGGGGCGAAATCCCCAGTAGCAAGAGATGTTGGGGGCAGGAGCTGGAAGATTTTCCAGACAGTGGTCAATTTTCAGAAGCTGTTCCTGGGAATTGTTGACGTTGCATCCGGGGGCTTGTAGACAACCACGATGACTAGGTTTTACATTCTCGACCTTTATTGCTAGTTCTTCAACTACATCATTTGAGGCATTTATAGTTCTTGAATATATGACTCTTGTGATATACAGGCCAACCGCCCCTTGCCTGTTCTATTAGCAAGAATTCGTTCAACATCTTATAATCTGCACAAGTGATTGGCCTATAATCCCCAACTGTCTCATGCACGATTTTTCGGCACTGAAACCACATTACCTATTGACATATCCTCTCCAAACTACTCACCTTCATAGCATTAAACAGCCTAACTAGCATCCCGCGCAGAAACCTCACAATGAATCCATAAAAATCCCCAGAAATCCCATCCAGGCTTCAGCCTGCCCAGGCCTGACCTCACAGCCTGCCAAACTCCTCCTCGTAGTTGCTAGATCCTTCCATACGCTCTATCTCCAGCCCCATCCTCTCAACTATACAATCTAAAATTACATCCTGGATACTCATCACTAACCCTGACTCATCTTACACTCAAACCAAGACCGTGATAATAACCCATGGCTTCCGTGGTACGAAGCATCTGCCCTCTGATACCCATGGCACTTTCAGTTGCCCTCAGAGACATGGAATGTCACCTACGTAACACTAACGCAGAGGCCATTCCCCTGCCAAAACTTCCCTCTAAACCTCCTCGTACTTAGAGCATGAAATTCTCATTCTGCAACTCCTGCAATCGACCAAGAGATGACTCCACTCCCAGCTAGGATACCTCCCCCACCTCATAACAAGTCCTCAATTGCCCCTCTGTAAGTACCTCAACATCCTGGAACCCTTACCCGGCATCTTCTCACCCAGTTGCCTATAAAATTCCTGGATTGCCACTTTAGCCTGCACACTCCACTCATTCCACTATATCCAATTAATCCTTCCTATCAGTTCCACACTCGTCCTCTACCAACTCGCAAAAACCCCTGTGATCCAACCTCTGCAACAACCTCACATTTAATTTCCAATACCCTGAATATATCTTCACCGCCCCAGCCCATCCCATCTCTACTAAATACACCCCTATGATCAGAAAAACAAAAACCTGACATTTAACCTCACCTACCTGAACTGCCCCTGATACATATACCGGGTCCAACTTCCAGCCGCACAACCTCTGTTTAACAGGCGTGATCCACACGCCACCCTCCTCCCCTGAACCCCATCCTCCACACTAACCGCCCTCATCACCTCTCCTCAAGCTCTGCAACAAAACACTCCGCCCTCGAGGTTCCACATCCTCCCTCTATTAATGCACTCCAATCCTGCAATTATTGTAACTAATGGCAAACTTTCTCAAGGCATAAACGCAAATCATCACGTACAAATCATCCTTTACACGGCGATTGAAGTCACCAGCATATATACACCAACTAAACACACCTGTATATCTCCCCAAACCCCATCCACCTGCATTATCCTACCCCACCCCTCCCAGGCTTACCTTGAAATTGCTAGTCTCACGTGTATACCCACCAATACCCCACCCCCTTAAAATGCCCCAAACTCCCAGTATAAAAACTTGGTATCCTTCAAAACACAAATCTACCACACTCTATAATTATGCTCTTGGAGAGCATACATCCACATTCAACCGTCTGAGTGTCACTCAATCCATCTCCTCCAACCTCCGCCCGTAGCCTCCATTAACATTTAAGTTGAGACATCCTGACAGGTCAAAGGGGGCTTTGCCACTGGCACATGATCTCTGTTCTACAACTGGCAACAGACCCCACTTGTGCCCTACTCTTCACTCCATCCCACTTTCTTCCAAAAGCAACCTTCCCCTTGACAACATCCCTCCAGGCCATTTTAGAAGACTTTTTGGCCTGCAATTCTACCATCCTCAGAATCTTACTGGGCCGCTTGCGGGATGCTTCCACATTATCCCATCTCCCTCGTTACCTTCCCTCCCTATGCACCTCCACCTCAGCCACCACCACAGGCACAGAGTCAACAAGGTCCTCTACTGACCAATCTCGCACTCGACGCCCAACACCAGATGAGGCCTTCATCTGCCTCCAAACACCCGCCGGTGATGGGGCTCCCAAGGAGGTCGGAGATGTCCAACAAGGCCTAGATAACCTAGAGACTACCTCCACAAGTTTCACCTCCATGGCAATCTCTGAGAACACTCCTGCCCTCTTCCCGTATTGTTGGGGGTAAGTCAAAAATGGCCTCTCCAAGCAGCATCAATATCTTCTACCTCCCAACTCCGAGGGACATCTCTTAGTATCAAGGGACCCCAAGCACATCCAAATGCATACTGCCTTGGTCATTTTCTCAGGTCCGCTGCAGCACGAAAAGTCCTATCATCCCGACGTCCAGGTTGCGCTCCATATGGCTCCGGGCACTGCAGAGCCGGCACGTTCTTACCTGTCCAGCATAATAGACGAGCATTTGAGTGCACAAAATTTTGGTATCTGAACGTATGACGGATAGGCCCTCAAAGTCAGCTTTGAGGGAGTATGATCCGCCAGTATGCCAGCATAAGCCTTTACAAGTACCGACCAACATTAGCTACGTATAGTCCTATACTGGTCAATATCATCAACATCGAATTCAGCAGCCTCAATGGAGGTAGTTCTCTACATGAACTAAGAGTGGGGCTGTGCTTACATGTGTCACGACATGCACTCTCCAATCCCGAGTTGGATTTACAATAGGCTTGCTCCTTGAAACTTGTCCACCTTCATACACGCCAGTGGAGTTGAACATGACGAAAATCTGGCTGATCTGTCACAGATGCCATAAAATGGCCTCAGTCGAGACCCGACAAATACGTAGAACCAATGGCAAGATATCTCAGCATTATCTGATACACAGCACCTTTTGAGCAGGTCCACACAGACAGTGTTGACACGGCGCCGGTAGGTATTCACCATTGTGGCGAAAATAAAATTTCACGAACCTCCACTAGGGAGAAGATTTGAGCTCACCGCCACCACCAAGGCTTCATGAAGTTGTGCGACGGCTTCTGCGCAGCTGTGTGATTGCATTGGAATTGTGGGCAGAGATGTATAGGTGGGGACACAGACAAAGCACACTTTGTGAGACAGGGGTACGAGGCCAGATTATATAGACTGTGGAGAGACAAAGGGTGAGAGTAGGTAGTGTGCAAACGATGGACGGCCTTCAGATCACTGGCAGTTCTAGCGGATGCAACTGGGAAGGAGTGGCGAAAATGTATAAAGTATTGAAGAACTCCAGCTTATTGACAGGAGGACAGGAGGATAGGTTTATGTCATGGTGTCTGAATTTTGGGATCTGGGGTAAGGATATAGAGTGATGATAGGTTGGTGGGAGAATTGTACAAGGTGGGTATCGTGAGTATCATATGAGGTTGGGGAGGGATGGTTGAGGTAAGGCTACAAAATACCTGGAGGCAACTTAACAGTTGTTATGAAAGGGCCATCAAATATATAAGATTGACTGAGGGATAAATTAAGAAACGCAGAATGAAGATCTAATGTGGGTATTTGGCAGAGCACGAATGGAGTGATGGTCCAGGGTGATAGACCTTCAAAGCATGTCTTACAAATGTAGAATGAGGAGAGATGCACAACTGTGGATTGTATGGTTAGAGGAAGGGTCTGGGAAAGTTATGTCTCGGGGCAGAGATTAGAATGACTGAAGTAATGGAGGTATGGATAAATGGTTTGAGAGACATAGGGGGGGTTTTTTGGGGAAAAAAGGGGAGAGGAAAAGTTATACGGGGTGGAATACACAGATAGTGAGTAAGAAAGATAGGGGGGGAAAAAGGGGGGGTAAAAAGGAGGTGGAGGGGGGGGGTGAAGGGGAAAGAGTAGGGGTAAGGCACCAGGTATGGATGGTATTGTGAATAAATTTTTTTTGGGGAAAATTTGGGGTGTGTTGGGGGGTTTTCTTTTTGGGTTGATGAATAAAAAAAACAAAAAAAGTAAAGGTCAAGGGGGAGGGGGGGGGGAGTGGTAGTGTTGGTGAAGAAGGGTAAGGAGATTTCAGGCAATGAGTAATTATAGGCCCATTGTGTTGATGAACGAGATTATAAAATTTTTTCAAAATATTAGGGGAAAAAAGGGTAAAACGTGTGAAACACCATGATTGCAAGGACAGGGGGAAAAAGGGCGAGGGATGATTCAAGGGAAAAAGGAGTGTATAAAAGGATTTTATAGATTGTGAGCCGGGAAAAAGGGTGTTGGCGCTGGATTGGGGAAGGGGGGTTAGAAGTGTTGAACGAGTGGCTTTGTATGAAATCCTTTGGGAAACAGGGGGGTTTTTGGGGGGGGAAATGGAAATTTGGGTTTTTACGTTGATAGTGGGGCAGGTATACATTTTTGGTAAATGGGAGATTTTGGGAGAAAAAAAGGGGAATTTTTGGGGGCTGGGAGGGGAAAAACCTCTTGGGGGTTTTTTTGCCTGTAGAGGGGCCTTTTTTTTGGGGTGGAGGAAGGAGTAGAAAAAAGGGACTAGGGGGGGTGGGGGGGGCCTAGAAAAGAGGGTATGCCCCCTCTGCTTCCTATTGGGGAGCCATGACTCGATCCATGAAAAAAATTTTCCTCCCCAAAAACCCTGAGCAGCCCCCTTTTTTCCCGCTCTGATGGGGACTCATCAAAAAAATTTTTAAAAAAAAAATAAACAATATCGAATTCTTTATCATGATCAACTGCCCCCAAAAACCTTACGAAAAAAAAAAAATTAGTTAGGCAGGGGAAAAACCCCCCTAAAACCATGTTGAGAAAATTAATCAAATTATGCCTATCGAGATGGCTTCTTATGTTATCAGCTATAATCGACTCTAATTTGCCTAAATTTTTAGACTTATTGGGCGGTAATTTTTTTTGGGGCACCCTTTGTCCCCTGTTTTTTAAAAAAAGGGGAAATTTTTCTTTTTCCCTCTTCCACGTATCAGACACTAACACCTGTTTGAAGAGATAGGTTAAAAATTTTTTTTTAAAGGGTTTTTCAGGG
>WNWK01050542.1:0-12792 GCA_009830355.1 Cherax destructor | reverse complement strand
TCATCGGGAAGTTATCATCGGGTATTTTCCCCAATTCCCTTGATCGTGGAACATCGGTGTCAAATTCACTAAACTCACGTTCTGAACATTTTCCTCGAATAGTAGACTGTTAATAAACGGGCGTGAGTGAATCCGAGGATGTGCCATGATGTTGCCCCAAGATGGAGCTGAATGTAACTGGGCCCCTCGTGCCCAGGCGTCCCCGTTTTTTCATACAGCGCACACGGGAGTGCGCAGACCCCTCTCTCATGTCTAGGCAGCTCAAGCCTATAAAGAAATTTGAAGCCGGGAAAAAAAAAACGTATATTTTACGTTTCGGGGGGCGCAAAGCGGTAAGAACGTATAATACTTTTTTGGACAGAAATGGGTTAAAGACCTCTACCCTAAAATTTTTGCTCAGTAACTGATAATTAGTTGGGCCTTGAAGGACTCGGCTAGCAAATGCAACTGTTTTGGGGAAATTTTCCCTTTTCTTTGTCGGGAACCGCACCAATGCCAATCAAACAAAAGTTTAGTGGTCAGGTGAAAGGCTTTAAAAAATCTGGAAATTTCAAAATTGGAGCGGATGTTAACTTTTTTTTGAGAGATTGGAATGCTTTTTTTTGATGGATGGTCCAAACAAATGGACCATCTTTCTTAAGCAACTCAGTTAGAGGAGCTGCTATTGGAAAAAAAATTAGCAATGAATGATCTAAAAAAACCCTCAAGTACAAAGGATCTTACGGCATCAGCATTTTTGGGGAGATGGAAAATTTAATTTGGGGAGTTACTTTCTTTGGTCAGTCATCCCCCTCTAGGAGTGACAAAGTGACCAAGAAACTTGATTTCTGATCGGGAAAAATTGACATTTGGACATTTTTGACTTTAATTAAATTGGCTTCTTCAAACTTTCCCAGTACTATGTCAAGTCTTTTTAATTGTGTATCTACGTCTTGTGACATGACAATCCATTATCTAAGTCCAAAAAGGGGTGCATTACCTATGGGGACCTCTAAAGATATTTGTTGCCCCGAGAATGTGATAGGCGATGATCTTAATCTGAAGGTCATATGGAGGAAGTGAAAATGACCTGTTGGAGTGGAGTTTTATTGAGCTCTTGGCTGTTCTTGTAAAGGGGACTTCCCAAAACCCTTGTAACAAATCTAGGGTCGAAAGACTTTGTTATCCCCGATTTACGAAAAAGATCACCAAGTACAGGAAGTGGGAAAGGAATGGAATCGTTTTGGGTTTTTTAATTTCCCTAAAGTCAATCACTGGGCGCCAAGTCCCCGTCCTTCTTAGGTACTAAGATCAGGAGCGCTTTCCCAAGGTGAATTGCTAGGTGCGATAAAAACCATCCAAGCTCTGGTTGATTAATTCCTCTGTGACAGCAACTTGTGATTGCGGCTTCTGTACCCCAGGTACATAAATTGGTCTAATACCAGGTTCGAGGGAATACGATGGGGCAATAAGTTCTTTAAACCCCCCTTTCCCTCCTGGTAAGGAAAGGGTTTTGGGGACGTTTGTTCAACAGATTAAAAAAACGTGTGATTTAGATGGGAAGTCAGTAGGAGCTAAGTCTTTCTCTTCTACTGGTGGAATGGATTGATCCAGTGAAGTGGATGGATCCTCCCCAGTTGAAATAGCACCGACCCACTGGTCAGGTGACAACTCATCCCCATCCCGAACAGGGTAAAGATAGCGAACAAGGTCAACTATATTGGCATTTGCTCAGAGGCCGAACACTATGACCGGAAGTATTGGCAGGAAGAAATGGATCTTACTATCTCTTACAACATGTAAGGATGGCTCGACAAACAAACCCTTCACTTTACAGGAATCACTGTCAACTAGGACGTTATCACCATCTGGAACATGAGGGACAACAACAGACACTCTAGTGAGGGCACTAGCTACTACAGAAACGTCTTTCTGCAGATGGCAAGTGGCGTCAACAAGAGATGGCATTACTAGTTTCAAATAATCGTTTTCCGACAAGGCGTCCCTGTGGAGAAACTACTACTTGAACTAGTAGGCATTGCAGAGATAGGCTCAGCACTCAAGGTAGTCTGAGGTTATGTGGACACCTTTGGCAACTGGACGCTAGCTTGCATGACTGAAGGTGGAGGTGAAACATAGACAGTGACATGATTATCAGTGCCTGACCGCTTGGGTATGCTACTGGAAAATGTATTGGCTTTAAGGCAGATCTCAGAACCAAGTTGGTAACCCCAAAATGATACGATTAAGTCATCAATTTGTGCATGCCATCAAGTAGGATCAAGCACAATACGTAAATCTGTAAATCTCGCATGGAAGCAAATCCTAGTAGGATATCACAAGGAAAATTAATCTGGTCAACAACAAGGAAGGAAGCAGTAAAATCTCTACCCTGGATAGTAAATGTAAGAGAAGTCTGACCTTGAACACGCAGATGAGAACCGGCCACACCACTAAAGGATGACACATGAGTTGTTTCTATGAAAAGTACATGTCGTAACTAGACCTCATAATATTGAATTGCGCTCCCGAGTCCATGAACACATGAACGGGTGCATTAAGAACAGATGCTTGTACTAGGGTACCTATTTTTGCATTGGAATTTATATGCAAACAAGAAGGAAGGTTTTCATCAGGGATATTTTCATCAGAGAAGGTTTGTTCAACGTCATCCCCAAAAAACATCTTCGTCAAAGACGTGTGAAGCAACATCATCAATGAGAAATTCTTCTTCAAGACTGCTTAAGGCAGTGAAGGAATTACTAACGGGGATGGAGTACTCAGTATCACCTACTGTCACCACTGGTCGGGTTGACTGGGGCGCTCGAATTCCCCCAAATTGGGAAAATTAGCTTGGGTTTGGTTATTAGCTGTGGAACCACGACCTCTATTTCCTCTCCTGGTTCTACAGTAGGAACGACCACGGAAAGATCTTGACCTAAGGTTGTATAGAGCATTGCACTCAGATGTGTCATGTCCATGGATTCTATGATAAGTACAGTATGGCAAGTCTGATTGGTAGTCATCATCTGTACTGTCAGCAGGGACAGTTTGAACATATGAAGACTGAATGCCGTCATTTGCTACAGTACTTGGAGATATGGGATACATAATTGCAAATAATTTGAACAAAAACTAATACAGGTAAAAATAAGAATAATGAAATATTCACAGTAACACAAATAGTTAAAAGTGAAAATAAAAAGTCATGGAACTAGATGCAAAAAGAATTAAAATATTTAAGGTGCATTGCATAGAAGTGACAACTCACTGAATTGCACTGTAGAAAATAAAGAATTACTTGGAATTGGAATGAAAGGCAATATCACTTCAATATGAATTAACTGCAAAAGTGAGCTGTCTCTACTTTGGAATTAAAACAAGAAATATATGAAACAAAAATTGTAAATCAATGCATAGTAGAAATACAATCAGTAAATTGTATACAACTGGAATTAATACTGGAAAAACAAATTTTCTAAAAGAAAATGATACTAAGAAATTAATATGCAATACTTGCACAATTAAATGAAATGTAATACTGAAATATTGCACTGATTTACAATTATATCACTTGTGAGAAGTAAACAATGATTAAAATGAAATAGAGTACAAAAATACTGTATGCAAAAATTATGAGAGAAATTCAATCACTTGTAATAATAATAGTGAAATGCAATCAGGTTGCAGGAACAACTAATGCAGCAATAAAAAAAATTGCACTGGAAACAAGTAGATTGAACACTTTAACTCTTATTTCAATTAAAGTAAACAGTTGAAAGAGAATAATGAATAAAACTTTATTTTAAATTATTGATAAAGTCAATAAAAATAATATAATACACAAAATAAAGGAGGAACACTTACAGGGTGCAGAACATACATCGATAGATCAATCACTGGATAATTCAGAATAAATGAATATGTTGGCAGGTGTTGCAACATAAACTATATTTTGACACAGAAGATAGGGCTATGGTCTGTGGAGAGGTAAAATAGGTGAGACAATATAAATTTCAACACTAATTGGCATACAGCAAATATGCAGTTAGAAACACTGGGGCATAAACATTGAAAGAACTATTGCACAGCATTTGCATAAAATTACAAGGGAAATGCAATGAGAAACAAATTAGAGAAAAAGAAAATAATAAGACACAACACTGAAATAATGTATAACACAGCACATAATTAATAAGAGATGAAATAAGGACTGCACTGAGTAACTGGAAAAAATAAATATTATACTGTACACAAGTCACAGAATAAAATGGGCATACAAAAAGTACTTACTGCAGGTGTTGAGAATTAACACAAAAGAACATAGATATAAAATGAGACATGAAATGCATGGGAACACTGGAAAAGTATTTTAAATGAATGTACAAGAAAACACTGAAGACACAAGTCTCTGAATGTCATTAAGAAAATTCACTTCAGAAATGTCTCACACACACAAATGTCTATAACAGAAATTGTCTCTAATGGTGAATAAAATCTGCGACAGCAGGTAGAGGAGGAAAGGGAACTTTGGTTCCTGCTGGTTGCTGCTACGGCTGCTACACAACACATCCACGGCGATTCTTGAAGAGTTTAGCGCATACGATGAACTCAAGTGAAGGGCCTTAATGCACGTGCTATCAACACACTCTCTCTGGGTCTTCACCCCGCACCAGAGCCGAAATAACGATGCTGGGAACTCAATAAGAGTTGAAATATCCACAAAGTGAGAACTTTTGAGGAGTAGTGAGTGATGGTTTTTGGCTGGTGGTGGAGCGCAGTTGGCACACTAGCGAGAGTGGAGTTCCCGTGCTGGGATGACGTCACGGTTGCCGGCCAGCACTCACTGATCACTCACTAACCCAGGGGCTTTTCTACAATAAGCCACAGGAATGATGAATATCACTCTGACAATAGTCCAACTGGTAGCACAGAGCGATTGGAGGCAATACTTCAAGGAACTGGCTGGGCTGAAGAAGCAGCTGGCATACTTGTATGTCTGGCTTTCCTGAAGAAGCTGGCTTAAGCCCTCGAGACTGGTGGAGTGGAATGCTTAGACATTGCACACAGCAGTGAGATGCAGCATGAATGACAAGAGAGAGACTGGATGGCTGCAGGCTGGATGATAACTCAGGCTCTCTCCATAGACTGGCTTTCTTGCTGGCTTAATTGCAAAACCAAGATCAACCTTTCGAAGGTTTACTTGCAATTAGAAGCCAGAAGACTGGAGAAACTGGTTCACAAGAGACTTGGAATGGATGACGTCACAGGTTGGTTATAGGGGAAGTGGCGATCGGTTGAGACGCTGGAGGTCTCACACACTGGCTCCATCTTTTCTTAAATCCTTTTAATTCGTCTTAATTACCGAAATCTACGCCCACAACGTTGCCACCATTTGTTGCGGGGTCTTTCGCAGATTGGGTAAGATAATAAAGACGTGCTTGTGGTGGTTACAGTATATTGAAGTCGTTATAAATGGGAGTCACTCAGAGGGTAGCCTGGTCCGTCTCTTCACTAGGCCTGGTCGGCGGTTACTGACACTGTCCCGAGCAGGGCTCAAGGCATTCAAAAGGGGTGACCTTTGACATGGGCTAACGGTTGATCATGTGAGCAGTGTGTGACTCAGGCGTGACCACTGGAAGCAGTAACGGTTATAAGCTATGAACTATCACTGAGCTTACAGTGACATATATGCTAGGTGGCCAAAGACTGCAAACCTCACTCAAGGAGAAAGATCTTGGGGTGAGTATAACACCGAGCACGTCTACGGAAGCACACATCAACCAGATAACTGGTGCAGTATATGGGCGCCTGGCAAACCTGAGAATAGCGTTCTGATACCTTAGTAAGGGATCGTTCAAGACACTGTACACCGTGTACGTCAGGCCCATACTGGAGTTTGCAACACCAGTTTGGAACCCACACCTGGTCAAGCACGTCAAGAAATTAGAGAAAGTGCAAAGGTTTGCAACAAGGTTAGTTCCAGAGCTAAGGGAAATGTCCTATGAAGAAAGGTTAAGGGAAATCGGCCTGACAACACAGGAGGACAGGAGGGTTAGGAGAGACATGATAACTACATACAAAATACTGCGTGGAATAGATAAGTGGACAGAGACAGAATGTTCCAGAGAGGGGACAAAGAAACAAGGGGTCTCAATTGGAAGTTGAAGACTCAGACGAGTCAAAGGAATGTTAGGGAGTATTTCTTCAGTCATAGAGTTGTCAGGAAGTGGAATAGTCTAACAAGTGATGTAGTGGGGGCAGGAACCATACATAGCTTTAAGACGAAGTATGATAATGCACATGGAGCAAGGAGAGAGAGGACCTAGTAGCGGTCAGTGAAGAGGCGGGGCCAGAAGCTAAGTCTCGATGCCTGCAACCACAAATAGGTGAATTAGGTGAGTCCACACACACACATTCACTCACACACACACACACACACACACACATACACTCACACACACATACATACACACAACCACACGCTCAACCACACACTCATACAATCACACACTGAAATCCACACAAACACACACACACACACACACACACACACACATATCCATTGAAGGGACTTAAGGAAGGGACACTTCAATGGAAGGAACTAAAACATCTCAGAGGATGAAAAGTGAGACACAGTGGGGAACGAAAGGAGAGGTCGATTTTTGTCTACGGGCTCCAGGAAGTCGAAGGATAAAAGATAAAAGAAAACAAAAGGAGAGAAAAACGATTGAAGGTATCATGAAAGCAAAAGGTGAAGGCGACATGACCCAGGTGACAAATTTTCGGAGAATTGGGTGGTTTACAAGGGGAAGAGAACAGCCTTTCAAAGTAATTTTCAAGGCAGAATCAGCTCAATCCATGATCCTGCAGGAGAAAGCACGACTGAGAGAAAATCTGGAGTACCAGAGAGTGTATCTTGATCGAGACAGAACACTTGAGGAAAGGATGATATGAAAGAGAGAGGATACAAATACAAAAGGAGGAACGAGAGGAAATTACAAAGAAGAGTGGAAGAACCCAGACCCAGGTGGAAGGGCAAACACACCCTCCAGAAACACCCGCAGAAGGACTCCAACCACGACAACCCCAAGGCAACTAAACAATCTAAACTGACACGCACACACCGTTCCTTCTGTCCCCACCCCCCACATCACAAACCCCACCCCTACAGCAACCCCCTATGGGCACTCTACCCCCACCCCCCATTACAAACCCCACCCCCCACTGCAACCCCACATAGGCCTCTGCCAGGACTCCCACTCTCTCAACCCCAATATTCCCCCAGGACCACAGTTCTAGAAACAAAGTTGAAGGTTTGGTACACGAACGCGGATGGAATAACGAATATATATGAGGAGTGGAATGAAAGAATCAATGAGAAGTCCCCAGACATCATAGCAGTCACAGAAACGAAACTTACTGAAGCAGTAACAGACGCAATCTTCCCACCTGGATATCAGATCCTGAGGAAAGTTAGAAGGAGCAGAGTGGGAAGAGGGGTTGCTCTGCTCGTAAGAAATCGATGGAGATTTGAGGAAATGGAAGGCATGGACGTGATTAGTGAAAGGTAGGTACAATTCAGTCTGTGGAACGTAAGATAGTCATTGCACCACAGAACTGCAGGAGGCCAAGAGAGGAATATGAAGAGAGCAACAGAGCAATGGTGGACACACTGGCTGAGGTGACAAGAAGACCTCACTCGAGCAGAGGAAAATTACTGGTTATGGGCGATTTCAACCATATTGCGATCGATTGGGAAAATCTGGAGCCACATGGGGGTCCAGAGATATGGAGAGCCAAGATGATGGATGTGGTACTGGAAAATTTCATGCATCACCATGTCAGGGACACTACCAGAGAGAGAGGAGAGGATGAACCAGCAAGACTGGACCTCGTGTTCACCTTGAGCAGCTCAGACATTGTGGACATCACATTTGAGAGACCCCTGGGGGCCAGTGACCACGTGGTTCTGAGCTTTGAGTACATAGTGTTACAGGTGGAGAGGGTAACAGGAGTTGAAAGGGAAAAGCCAAACTATAAAAGAGGGGACGACACGGGTATGAGGAACTTCCTGCAGGAGGTTCAGTGGGACAGACAAAGTAGGAAAGTCTGTAAACGAAATGATGGAATAGGTAACAACAAAATGCAAGGAAGCAGACTAAAGGTTTGTTCCCAAAGGCAACAGAAATAATAGGAAGTCTAGAACGAGCCTTTGGTTTACCCGAAGGTGAAGGAAGGCAAAGACTAAATCCACTAGAAAATAAAAAAAACACAGAAGGCAAAAAACCTTCGAAAATAAGGAGATTAGTCGTAAAGTCAGAAACGAGTATGCACAGATAAGAAGGGAGGCCCAGCGATAGTACGAAAATAACATACCATCGAAAGTCAAGTCTGACCCGAAACTGCTGTATAGCCACATTAGGAGGAAGACAACAGTCAGAGACCAGGTGATCAGGCTGAGGAAAGAAGGTGGAGAATTCACAAGAAACGATCAAGAGGTATGTGAGGAGCTCAACACGAGATTTAAGGAAGTATTTACAGTGGAGACAGGAAGGACTCTGGGAAGACAGAACAGAGTGGGACACCTACAAGAAATATACCAACAAGTGTTGGATGACATACACACAACTGAGGAGGAGGTTGCTGAGTGACCTTGATACCTCAAAGGCGATAGGATCGGACAACATCTCCCCGTGGGTCCTTAGAGAGGGAGCAGAGATGTTGTGTGTGCCACTAACCATAATCTTCAACACATCCCTTGAAGCTGGGCAGCTACTTGAGGTATGGAAGACGGCAAATGTAGTACCCTTTTTTAAGAAAGGAGACAGAAACGAGGCACTAAACTATAGACCAGTGTCACTTACGTGAATAGTGTGCAAAATCATGGAGAAGATTATCAGGAGGAGAATGGTGGAGCATCTGGAACGGAACAAGATTATAAACGACAACCAGCACGGATTCATGGAAGGCAAATCCTGTGTCACAAACCTTCTGGAGTTCTATGGCAAAGAAACAGAAGTAAGACACGAGAGAGAGGGGTGGGTTGATTGCATTTTCTTGGACGGCAGGAAGGCCTTCGACACAGTTCCTCACAAGAGATTAGTGCAGAAGCTAGAGGATCAGGCACGTATAACAGGAAAGCTACTGCAATGGATCAGAGAATACCTGACAGGGAGGCAACAACGGGGCATGGTACGTGACGAGGTATCACAGTGGGCGCCTGTGACGTGCGGGGTCCCACAGGGGTCAGTCCTAGGACCAGTGCTATTATTGGTATATGTGAATGACTTGATGGAAGGGATAGACTCAGAAGTGTCCCTGTTCACAGATGATGTGAAGTTAATAAGGAGAATTATATCAGATGAGGATCAAGCAGGACTTTAAAGTGACCTGGACATGCTGGACACCTGGTCCAGCGACTGGTTTCTCGAATTTAACCCCGCCAAATGCAAAGTCATGAAGATCGGGGAAGGGCAAAGATGACCGCAGACAGAGTATAGGCTAGGTGGCCAAAGACTGCAAACCTCGCTCAAGGAGAAAGATCTTGGGGTGAGTATAACACCAAGCACGTCTCCGGAAGCACACATCAACCAGATAACTGCTGCAGCATACGGGCGACTGGCAAACCTGAGAATAGCGTTCCGATACCTTTGTAAGGAATCGTTCAAGACACTGTACACCGTGTACGTCAGGCCCATACTGTAGTATGCAGCACCAGTTTGGAACTCATTTTTGGTCAAGCAAGTCAAGAAACTGGAGAAAGTTCAAAGATTTGCGACAAGGTTAGTTCCAGAGATAAAGGAAATGTCCTAGGAAGAAAAGTTAAGGAAAATCGGCCTGACAACACTGGAGGGCAGGAGGGTTAGGGAAGACATGATAACGACATACAAAATACTGTGTGCAATAGACAAGGTGGATAGAGACAGGATGTTCCAGAGATGGGACACAGCAACAAGGGGTCACAACTGGAAGTTGAAGACTCAGGTGAGTCACTGGGATGTTAGGAAGTATTTGTTTAGTCATAGGGTTCTCAGGAAGTGGAACAGTCTGGAGGGTGAGGCAGTGGAGGAAGGATCCCTTCATAGCTTTAAGAATAGATACGATAAATCTCATGGAACAGGGAGAGAATGGACCTAGTAGCGACCAGTGAGGAGGGGGGCCAAGAGCTATGCCTTGATCCCTGCAACCACAAATATGTGAGTATACTCACACATATACACACACACAAATACATACACATACTGAAACACACAGACACAGTCATCCTGGCTAGCATGTCCAATAACAGTGCGAGGAGGCTATGTCGTGAGATAAACGCTGGTGATATAAGCAGTAACGAGAGCTGACAGAGAAAAATGAAAAATTATTCTTGCAATAGTCGTAACAGCAGAGGACACAGTCAGGCGGAGGCGGAGGCAGATATAATCCATATGCCTGAATTGGTGAAGGCAGCAGCAGCAGCAGCAGCAGCATTAGAAACGGCTTTAGTTTGGGCGACAGCCGTTCTGGTTTCATTAGAAACTGTTGAAATGGTATCAGCTGCGGATGATTAAAAAAATGGCTGGATTGGTGGCGGTAGGTAACTGTAGCACCACACTGAGGCACTACTGTAAGCGCGAGGTCTGGTAACTGTGGCACCACACTGAGGCACTACTGTAAGCGCGAGGTCTGGTAACTGTAGCACCACACTGAGGCACTACTGTAAGCGCGAGGTCTGGTAACTGTGGCACCACACTGAGGCACTACTGTAAGCGCGAGGTCTGGTAACTGTGGCACCACACTGAGGCACTACTGTAAGCGCGAGGTCTGGAACTGTAGCACCACACTGAGGCACTACTGTAAGCGCGAGGTCTGGTAACTGTAGCACCACACTGAGGCACTACTGTAAGCGCGAGGTCTGGTAACTGTAGCACCACACTGAGGCACTACTGTAAGCGCGAGGTCTGGTAACTGTGGCACCACACTGAGGCACTACTGTAAGCGCGAGGTCTGGTAACTGTAGCACCACACTGAGGCACTACTGTAAGCGCGAGGTCTGGTAACTGTGGCACCACACTGAGGCACTACTGTAAGCGCGAGGTCTACTTACAATTCTTCCCACCACAACAACTGGTTTTCGTCTTGATTAGTTTAATTTCCAAGAGATTTCCTTTACAATTTTTTAGCTCTCCATGGAGACATAAATTATTTTGCCTATATTGTAACGTAGGTTGGGTTTTGCTAAGTTAGGTGATGTTATGTTACATTAGCTAAAGTTAGTTACGATTATGTAAGGCTAGGTTAGTTTATGTTAGGTTAGGTTGGGTTAAGATACGTTACAGTAGAATTTAAGTTACTTTATGTTAGTTTAGAATGGGAAGGCAAGATTAAGTTACCTTAAATTGATAGGTTAGGTTAGACTAAGGTAGGTTACGCTAGGTTAGTTTAGGCTAGGATAAATATAGACTGGTTAAGTTTGGTAAATGGTATGAAGTTATCGACAAGTTGTGGAAATGGACACTTTTTTACAGGTTAGGACATTTATTAACGAAATTCAGGACACTTCAAGACTTCAATGTAAGTACTGAAGTGGCAAAGTGGTTTTTTTCTAGGCTAGGGGAGGTTTAGATATGTTACTTGAACATACAAAAATATTTTTAACGCCATGTAGCAGTATAAAACAAGAGTTTTTACCTTGTTTATGAACGCGCTAGCTCAGCAGCATAAGAGAATAATATATGTATATATATATATATATATATATATATATATATATATATATATATATATATATATATATATATATATATATATATATAATATATAATATATAATAATATAATATAATATAATATAATATAATATAATAATAATATAATATAATATAATATAATATAATATAATAATATATAATATATATATATAATATATATATATAATATATATATATAATATATATATATAAAGTAAACGATGGTTCTGCTATCCTAAATGCTCCACCAACCATCAAGGCATGGCACAACTTACTACTTTTTGGCAATGTCTGCTTAGCTGTGCCGGAAAGAAGGGGAAAGAGGCTAGCCTCAATGATCATTAAATCCTTAAGAGACTTTCCTAGAGCTGATAACCTCATTCCCCTTCCCCATCAACACAAAAAGGGGAGAGGCAGAACCCCCACTCACTCCACTGACAGCGAAAAAATCAGAGTCCAAGTGAGCAAGAAAATTGAAGAGGGCAACACAGTGGGAGCAATCAGAATTATCACCAGTGAAGATACAGTTGCCCCCAGAGATGCTGACACTGCTGAAGCACTTAGAGGAAAGCACCCTGCCAGGGAAACCAGGGATACCAACAGTTCCAACACCTCTGTCCCCACTGTGGAACCACTGATTGTGCAAGACTCGGACATTTACAAAGCAATAATGTCATTCCCTTCCGGCTCTGCTGGGGGTTACACTGGAATAAGGCCACAACATTTAAAGGAAATGGTTAATCCAGTTATCGGGGAGATTGCAGAGACACTGCTGTCAGAGATCACAAGGTTCGTCAACAATTCCTTGGCTGGTCTGATTCCTGACGAGATTAAACCTTTCTTTTTGGAGCATCACTTTGTGCCCTTAAAAAGAAGGATGGAGGAATTAGGCCAATCGCAGTGGGCAACACGTTTCGCCGCCTCGTTTCTAAAGCTGCTGTCAGAAGTATTCGCGCAGAGGCAGCCATCATGCTTCAACCAAACCAGCGGCTTTGGGGTCTCTCAAAGAAGTGAAGCAGCGGGTTTATGCAACAAGGGCATATATCGACAACCTGCCTGAGGACAATGCAGTGGTTAAA
>WNWK01050541.1:0-12792 GCA_009830355.1 Cherax destructor | reverse complement strand
ATTATTTTATTTTATTATTATTATTATTATTATTATTATTATTATTATTATTATTATTATTTTATTATTATTATTATTATTATTATTATTATTATTTTCATTATCAGTAGTATTTATATGTAGTAGTAAATGTATATGTAAAAATAGTGGTATTAGTAATAGTAGTAGTAGTTGTATAATAGTAGAAGTAGTAGTAAAAGTTACAGTAGTGGTATTGATATTAGTAGTAGTCGTAGTGGTATTTTAATTATTATTATTATTATTATTATGATTATTATTATTATTATTTTTATTTTTAATATTTTTAGTAGTAATTATGGAAAAACTTTAGTCCTAATACAAAGATAATCAAGAACGAGTATATATAGTGGCAAGCTGCTAGAGGGAAGTACTAGTAGTAGTGGTTGAACTAGTTGTAGTTGTAATAGTGGTTGTACTAGTAGTAGTAGTGGTTGTACTAGTTGTAGTGGTAGCTGTGGTAGTACTAGTAGTAGTGGTAGTACTAGTTGTAGTGGTAGTAGTGGTTGTACTAGTAGTAGTGGTAGTGCTAGTAGTAGTGGTTGTACTAGTTGTAGTGGAAAAATAAACACATAAGCAGTATAATGTGATCCTTTATCGACAACGTTTCGCCCACGCAGTGGGCTTTATCGAGTCACAAACAGATCTACCTGGATAAAAGATACATGAGTATTTATACTATTTAGTCAGGTGGAGAATGCTGGGTCAGGTGGAGAATGCTGGGTCAGGTGGAGAATGCGGTCAGGTGGAGAATGCTGGGTCAGGTGGAGAATGCTGGGTCAGGTGGAGAATGCTGGGTCAGGTGGAGAATGCTGGGTCAGGTGGAGAATGCTGGGTTAGGTGGAGAATGCTGGGTCAGGTGGAGAATGCTGCATGTGACAGTCTTCAAAGTAGGGTGATAGTTTAAAACCTGGGGTAACATAAAAAGAGTTTGGACAAGTATATGGGTAGACCTTCTGCAGTGTTTTATTCTTAAGTTCTATGTGGGATAGCGATGAAGAAATTTCTTGGCAATAGGTTCAGCTATGTTGTAGAAGCCGTTGTTCTGGTTGAAGTTATTGGATATACAGATAAGTGATGATTCCAGGATTCTTCGGTATTGAGTGTTGTCTTCTCTGGCGATGAGTCTTGCGTTTCTGTAGTTGATTAAATGGTTGTGTGAATTTCGGTGTTGAACACAGGCATTCCTTGAGTCGTCAGATCTGCCTGCGTACTGGTGTTCTGAAATACGTGTTTGGAGGTCTCTGGATGTTTCGCCGACGTATAATTTGCTGCAGTCATTACAAGGGATTGTGTATACCCCTGCAGTGGATTGAAGCTTGTCCTGTCTGTTACTGGTAATGTCTTTGATGGTGGTAGATATGGAGGTAGATACTTGGAATGAGGTATTGGAAAAAAATTTGGAAACGTGTTTGGCAAGGGTGGGGAGGACTATGTATCTCTTCTCGGCAGTGTCTTCTCTGGGTGCGTTGAAGATGTTTAATGCCCGTCGTCGGCAGTCTCTAATAAAGTGCTCAATAAGGGAGCATTCTTCCTCAAGGAACTCACTGCTGCAGATTCTGAGTGCGCGAAGGAAAAAGCCTATAATTACACCACGTTTAGTTTTGGTGTCGTGGTGAGAGTAGAAGTGGAGAAGATCGTGTTGGTTGGTATATTTTCGATAGACTTTAAAACGAAGTTCATGGTCAGCTTTGCAGAGAAGAACATCAAGGAAAGGAAACCTACCAACCAACACGATCTTCTCCACTTCTACTCTCACCATGACACCAAAACTAAACATGGTGTAATTATAGGCTTTTTCCTTCGCGCACTCAGAATCTGCAGCAGTGAGTTCCTTGAGGAAGAATGCTCCCTTTGCTCCCTTATTGAGCAAGTTTTTTCTAAACTTCACTATCCTTGTCACTTTATTAGAGACTGCAGACGACGGGCATTAAACATCTTCAACACACCCAGAGAAGACACTACTGAGAAAAGCTACATAGTCCTCCCCACCAACTCCATTGCCAAACACGTTTCCAACATTTTTTTCCAATACCTCATTCCAAGTATCTACCTCCACATCCACCACCATCAAGGACATTACCAGTAACAGACAGGACAAGCTTCAATCCACTGCAGGGGTATACACAATCCCTTGTAATGACTGCAGCAAATTATACGTCGGCGAAACATCCAGAGACCTACAAACACGTATTTCAGAACACCAGTACGCAGGCAGATCTGACGACTCAAGAAATTCCTGTGTTCAACACCGAAATTCACACAACCATTTAATCAACTACAGAAACGCAAGACTCATCGCCAGAGAAGACAACACTCAATACCGAAGAATCCTGGAATCATCACTTATCTGTATATCCAACAACTTCAATCAGAACAACGGCTTCTACAACATAGCTGAACCTATTGCCAAGAAACTTCTTCATCGCTATCCCACATAGAACTCAAGAATGGAATACTGCAGAAGGTCTACCCATATACTTGTCCAAACTTTTTTTAAGTTACCCCAGGTTTTAAACTATCACCCTTCTTTGAAGACTGTCACATGCAGCATTCTCCACCTGACACAGCATTCTCCACCTGACCCAGCATTCTCCACCTGACCCAGCATTCTCCACCTGACCCAGCATTCTCCACCTGACCCAGCATTTTTCACCTGACTAAATCCTATAAATACCCATGTATCTTTTATCCAGGTAGATCTGTTTGTGACTCGATAAAGCCCACTGTGTGGGCGAAACGTTGTCGATAAAGGATCACATTATACTGCTTATGTGTTTATTTTTCCATTGTGTCGGTATTTCATACCATTTATTTCCACTAGTAGTAGTGGTTGTACTAGTAGTAGTGGTAGTACTAGTAGTAGTGGTAGTACTAGTAGTAGTGGTTGTACTAGTAGTAGTGGTTGCACTAGTAGTAGTGGTAGTAGTGGTTGTACTAGTAGTAGTGGTAGTACTAGTAGTAGTGGTAGTGGTTGTATTAGTAGTAGTAGTAGTAGTAGTAGTAGTACTAGTAGTAGTGGTAGTACTAGTAGTAGTGGTAGTACTAGTAGTAGTGGTTGTACTAGTAGTAGTGGTAGTACTAGTTGTAGTAGTGGCTGTACTAGTAGTAGTGGTAGTACTAGTAGTAGTGGTTGTACTAGTAGTAGTGGTTGTACTAATAGTAGTGGTTGTACTAGTAGTAGTGGTTGTACTAGTAGTAGTGGTTGTACTAGTAGTAGTGGTTGTACTAGTAGTAGTGGTTGTACTAGTAGTAGTGTTAGTAGTCATACAACGTGTTGTGAGACGGATGTAGTGGAGGAGGACGTGTCAACATCATGTTACAGAGGTCTCCAGAATGAGCAATATCCCGATATTGCCCATTCTGGTGACTTCTATTACATGATGTTGACACGTCCTTGTCAAACCCATGAGGAGGAGGTGTTGATTCACCGGGAATTCTCCCGGCCTGGGTCTTTACCAGATAACGACCCGGCTCCGGCTCCCTGGCGTGGGAGTATCAGAGACCTATGTCTCCCATGGGAGGAAACCCTCATCGTTCTTCTGATAAACTTAAAATCTTCGACACTTGTGTCTTATTAATAATAAAAGGTTCGTATATTTAATGGAGAGTGTTGATGCAATGTTGCTACTTCTAATCTCTAGATGGAGTAGTAGTGTTTTGCTTTATTGCATTATTTTGCCTTGATGGTGATAGGGGCTCTTGATCCAAGGAACTGGACTTATCTTCCCCTTCCTTTGGCTGATTTTGAATGTTGCACATTGCACATGAGCTGCAATATGACTCCTACGAGTTTAACACTTTTCTCTGATTAAAATATAAGAATTGTGAAAGACATCAATTATCAATGGCTGAAGAATCGTAGGAAATGGATTGACGATTTCGTGGGTTTATGTTGCGTAGGCAGAAATTTTGTTGTATTCTGCACAATAACTGGAAATTGCGTATTTTATTGTTGATGTTTTCCTCAAAGGAAACTTAGCATCTTAGGTTGTGTCAGTTTTCTTGCATCAGTTTTATTAACCAAAAATGTTTATGTGAAATATTTGGTGGTTGTTTCTTCTGAACAAAAATAAGACTTTATTTAGTTATCTTAGGTTTAATTAAGATAATGTTATTTTATGTGCCTATAACATCTGTGTGTCTTCAACACCATTGTCTACAATTTGTAATGATAAATAATAATAATAATAATAATAATAATAATAATAATAATAATAATAATAATAATAATAATAATAATAATAATAATAATAATAATAATAATAATAATAATAATAATAATAATAGTAATAATAATAATAATAATCTTTATTTCTACAAGCATTTCGGGAAAATTAGGTCAATTTTGTCCCAGGATGCAACCCACAACAGTCGACTAACAGCCAGGTACCTATTTTACTGATAGTTGAACATGGACCTCAGGTTTCTTAAGGAAACATGTCGTAATGTGTCCACCTATACTGGGGATCGACCCCCGGACCTCATTGTGTGAACTGAGTGTGCTAGCACTTATTGCTGGGCTTTATGTGTTTTTATTTTTTATAAAAATTGGTACAATAAAATATTGCTTCTCAGGCGATAATTTCTGAGTGTTGCAATGATTAGTATCAGCCTCTCCATGCTGATTATTTCATACCACAACATCTAATCGGCTTCATGTTTGATGTGCTTGTGTATTTTAGGAAATTGGTTACTTTGGACCCTTTGAAAGATCTGAATAAGATTTAATCTGTGTATGTCCTAATTTACCATTTTAGTGAAGAAATTTGAATATTAACTCTCAAATGATGGCTTGTGAATGCCTTTTCAGATTCCCTTTAAAAGTATTATCAACTTAAGCCACACTGTAGTATTCCAGTCGGGGGTTCTGAGGCACAAGGCCTAGGGGATATGTTATACAGGGATACTTCTCTCTCCGCTATATCAGCTATTACACAAAAAAAGCTGGTTGGCGTCTTGCTAGTTGTTGAGCATCTCTGTTTGTGATTAACACTTAATAATGAAAAACCAATTACCTGTTGTGGTAATGTTACTTCTAGTCATTGGTTCTATCTAGGTTTAAGATAGTTCTAGTCACGGTCCAGCTACCTTTGGGATCTGTAGAACCACATCCGGTTTGATGGATCACTAATGTGTTTAATAGATGAATGTTTGTTTGATGAGTTAGCTATCCAATTAGGCCATTAGATGAATTAAATCCAAGAACCTGCCTTCCTCTCCACGGATAATCTAGAATTCTTTATCTATATCTACACAAGACAGTGTGTCCCAAGTGTAGACATATTTCCGATATCATGAAGTTAGTGGTTGGACCTTCCACGTGGGCAGTACTCATTAACGTACACTTAAATGCATATTCAATAATATTGGTAACAAGGACTTACCGTCGTGATGTATAGAGTCTGTAGGTTGGGTAATACTTTAGGAATCACGCGAGATAAGTATATGAGTCACCATTTTACACTCGGGTTTGTGCTGCTCCACATTTGTAATGTGACTAGTGAAGGTTAGTGTTCTTCACAAAATGAGGTGAAGTCACTCTGGCTTTCTTAGACTTGTCTGTGATAAACCCGACATTACGAGGCGAGGTTTGATCGCCTGGCCATTGCTTACACAGGTCTTTGGGTGACAAGCTCATGGCGTGGGTAGGCTGTGAGGTGGTAGGTGGTATAAGTGGGTGCCCACTAAGAGATAGATAAAGGTAACTCTATATATTAGGCTAATTAATCTGCATCTTAATTAAGTACTTATAAGAGATACTGAGTAGGAGTCTGTTAAAAGACTACAATTAAATTAATCATACAATTAAGTTTGTAGGAACTGTAGGTTTGGCAGACATGAATGCAAGCTTCATCGGCCCTCTAAAAACCTGCTGCTCTTATAGCGTCTTTACACCCCCTTAACTACCCCTTCAAGACTTAATAGAAATAACGGGGAATTCGAAATTACTCTTAACACCTTCCTTGAAGATAAGGGAGTCATTGTTGCCTTCAGCTTATCAGTGAAATGTTTTATAGCGGTTTGCTGATTATTAAAATTGGCTAAATATAACGAATGTGAAGGCTGGCAGGAACTCATACGTCACGAGCACTACTCAACAGTTTAAGTGTAAAGCAGAATACTACGATACAGTTTAAGTGTAAAACAGAATACTACGATACAGTTTAAGTGTAAAGCAGAATACTACGATACAGGAAAGGTCGAACGTTCAGCTGCAATGTAGTGCTGAACAATGCAGTTATGAGAAACCCAGCTCATCAATCCATACGAAGTTAATTTAGGTGCTAGGATTGTCATGCCACCTTGATCGTATAACATTTTGCGTATTGCAAAATATTATGGAGTGTTCCTTCATCGAGTGGAGAATACGTGAATGGTGGGGGTTCACAAAGCCTCGCTGACCTGTACTATAGAAGTTGGAGAATGAATGGTTAGGCTTAAAAGCAAACCGCAAATTTCATTTATGGCTAAGTGGAAAAATTATAGCAGTAGTATTAACAGTAGCAGTAGTAGTAGTTGTTGTAGTAGTAGTCGTAGTAGTAGTAGTTGTAGTAGTAGTAGTTATAGTAGTAGAAGTAGTAAAAGTAGTAGTGCTAGCAATAGCAGTAGAAGATGTATGTATACAACTTTTACTTCCATCATTATATGTATGTAAAGACGTTTATCACCTTGCAAGGTCCGCCGGCACTACCGTTGCTGGGTAATGTGGTGTCCATCCTGCTGTACACTCCCCCGGTAGCCATACAGAAGATGACAGACAAGTATGGAGGAATATTCAGCTTCAAGACTTTTGGAAAATGGTAGGTTAATGCACCACAGTGCAATGTTTTTTAAAGAAATTATTAAAATGTTATGAATGAAAAGAAGTTGGATGTCGTGGCCCTAAGCGAAACAAAGCTGAAGTGGGTAGGCGAGTTTCAGTGGGGAGAAATAAATGGGATTAGGTCACGAGTATCTGAGAGAGTTAGAGCTAAGGAAGGGGTAGCAATAATGTTGAAACCCCAGTTATGGAAGGAGAAGAGGGAATATAAATGTGTAAATTCAAGGACTATGTGGATTAAAATAAAGGTCGGATGCGAAAAGTGGGCCATAATAAGTGTGTATGCATCTGGAGAAGAGAGGAGAGATAGAGATTTTGGGATATGTTAAGCGAATGTATAGGAATTTTTGAACCAAGTTAGAGAGTAATTGTGGCAGGGACCTAAATGCTAAAGTAGGAGAAACATGTAGAGAGGGTGTGGTAGGTACGTTTGGGGTGCCAGGTGCAAATGATAATGGGAGCACTTTGATTGAACTTTGTATAGAAAGGGGTTTAGTTATAGGTAATACATATTTTAAGAAAAAGAGGATAAAAAAGTATACAAGATATGATATAGGGCGTAATGACAGTAGTTTGTTGGACTACGTATTGGTAGATAAAAGACTGCTGAGTAGACTTCAGGATGTACATGTTTATAGAGGGGCCACAGATATATCAGATCACTTTTTAGTTGTAGCTAAAGTTGGAGTAAAAGGTAGATGGGATACAAGGAAAATAGAAGCAGTAAGTAAGAGAGATGTGAAGGTTTATAAACTAAAAGAGGAGGCAGTTAAGGTAAGATATAAACAACTATTGGAGGATAGATGGGCTAGTGAGAGTGTAGGCAATGGGGTCGAAGATGTATGGGGTAGGTTAAAGAATGTAGTGTTAGAGTGTTCAGCAGAAGTTTGTGGTTACAGGAAAGTGGGTGCGGGAGCGAAGAAGAGCGATTGGTGGAATGATGATGTAAAGAGAGTAGTAAGGGAGAAAAAGTTAGCATATGAGAGGTTTTTACAAAGTAGAAGTGATGCAAGGAGGGAAGAGTATATGGAGAGAAAAAAGAGAGGTTAAGATAGTGGTGAAGCAATGTAAAAAGAGAGCAAATGAGAGAGTGGGTGAGATGTTATCAACAAATTTTGTTGAAAATAAGAAAAGGTTTTGGAGTGAGATTAATAAGTTGAGGAAGCCTAGGGAACAAATGGATTTGACAGTTAAAAATAGGAGAGGAGAGTTATTAATTGGAGAGTTAGAGGTATCGGGAAGATGGAGGGAATATTTTGATGAGTTGTTAAATGTTGATGAAGGCAAGGAAGCTGTGATTTCGTGTATAGGGTAAGGAGGAATAACATCTTGTAGGAGTGTGGAAGAGCCAGTTGTGAGTGTGGGGGAAGTTCGTGAGGCAGTGAGTAGAATGAAAGGGGGTAAGGCAGCTGGGATTGATGGGATAAAGATAGAAATGTTAAAAGCAGGAGGGGATATAGTTTTGGAGTGGTTGGTGCTATTATTTAATAAATGTATGGAAGAGGGTAAGGTACCCAGGGACTGGCAGAGAGTGTGTATTGTTCCTTTGTATAAATGCAGAGGGGACAAAAGAAAGTGCAAAAATTATAGGAGAATAAGTCTGTTGAGTATACTAGGTAAAGTGTATGGTAGAGTTATTATTGAAAGAATTAAGAGTAAGACAGAGAGCAGGATAACAGATGAACAAGGGGGCTTTAGGAAAGGTAGGGGGTGTGTAGACCAAGTGTTTACAGTGAAACATATAGGTGAACAGTATTTAGATAAGGGTAGAGAGGTTTTTGTGGCATTTATGGATTTGGAAAAGGCTTATGATGTTGCAGGTGTATGGAATAGGAGGTAGGTTATTGAAAGCAGTGAAGAGCTTTTACGAGGATAGTGAGGCTCGGGTTAAAGTATGTAGGAGAGAGGGAGATTATTTCCCAGTAAAAGTAGGCCTTAGACAAGGATGTGTGATGTCACCGTGGTTGTTCAATATATTTATAGATGGGGTTGTAAGAGAAGTGAATAGAGGGTCTTGACAAGAGGTGTGGGGTTAAAAGATGAAGAATCAAATACAAAGTGGGAGTTGTCACATTTGCTTTTTGCTGATGGCACTGTGCTTTTGGGAGATTCTGAAGAGAAGTTGCAGAGGTTGGTGGATGAATTTGGTAGGGTATATAAAAGAAGAAAATTGAAAGTGAATATAGGAAAGAGTAAGGTGATGAGGATAACAAAAAGATTAGGTGATGAAATATTGGATATCAGATTGGAGGGAGAGAGTATGGAGGAGGTGAATGTATTCAGATATTTGGGAGTGGACATGTCAGCAGATGGGTCTATGAAGGATGGGGTGAATCATAGAATTGATGAGGGGAAAAGGGTGAGTGGTGCACTTCGGACTCTGTGGAGACAAAGAACTTTGTCCATGGAAGTATAGTTATACCAACACTCTTATATGGGTGTGAAGTGTTACAAAATGACAATCCTGTCGAATTGGTCCTGAGAAATAGGATCAAAGGACAAGGGGAAAGTAGGTAAATGAACAGGTTTATCTGGATGGACCCTAGGTCGGGCACCTAGTCCAGCCATGCCAATAGAGCCTAGATCTGGTCTAGTATAAGTAGAGACATGTGTAGCATCAACAGTACTAGTATGAGGCTGTGTCATAATTCTTGGTACACTCTGTACTAAAGAGTTAGTCAGGTGGGAAGATGTGAGAGAGAACTGAGTTATACTAGGCTCAGAAACTTCTGCTTGAGTTGCTCTCTTTTCCTAGTTGTGACTCCATGCTCTCTGAATCTGATTCTGAATCAGAACTGTCTGCAGGATCAGGAAACAACATATCTCTAATTAATGCTCTGACTGTTACTGCGGTGTAACTACGGTTGTACGTCACACCCAGATACTTGGCTACCTGCCAACAAGTCTGAAGCTTTAAAGTACGTAACTTAGACAAAGTCAGAGTATCAATTAACTTTTTCACTTTCGCATACATCATATCAATAAGTACAATATGAGAGAGTGATTATGGGAAGCTAGAATCCTAATGTAAGAATTTACTTTACAAGTTACACTAGTGTTGGTTGTCTTAGAGCCAGAGCTCATTAACAGTATTTCCATCTCCTTGGATCAAGAGACTCGGGCAGGTACATACATCCACCATGATGTTGTACAAGACCAAACTCCTAGTCTTCAGATTAGGAAATTACTCAAAGTGTTTGACCATAGAGTTACTAGTATGGCAAACTGGACAATTCCTCCAACACCTTGGATCAAGAACCTCCCGGACAGGCCCCCATTTGTTACAAAATGACACGATATCTATTAGTAATAGACATCTCCAGTGAACACTAGAAAGGATAGCCCTTCTAGCATCCAGTCTGTTACTGGGCTTTTGCAACCTGGTCCAGTTATCCAACATATTATATATCTTAAGAGGATTGCAACTGATAGGGTACTAACCAACGAAATATATTTAAAAGTTTTATTATCAAAGTGAGTGTCTAGGGTTTCAAAGTAAATAAATGTACATATGATCAGGATGTTCATTAAGTTATGAATTAGGAGGTTAATTAGGAGGTTAGCTCCTACACTGCTCTCATATAACATAAGGCTGTGCTGAGGGCACATATATCCAAATGACTCTAAAGTACCATCAGGTACAATGTCAGTAAGTACAATAATACAGATATATGCAAATAAGAATATATGTGTGTATGAGTGATCTCCAGGTAACTCATAAGACTCGACTCAACCAGTGTCCGACTGAACTTCTCATAAGCTAGCTCTTCTAACAAACTGACAATCAGAACAGCTTGATTGAACAGTAAAATGACCAATTCGCATAACAGCAATATAACAGGCAACAGCAACACAGCGTCAGGAACCAGGAGATAGAAAATCGACCCTAACTGGGGACCATCAATAGATCCTCCAAAACAGTCACAAAACTCCCTTTCTACTGAAACTAGGTTCAGCATAAACAATCCCAAACTGTGGCGGTGCACAGATGCCTTATCGAATTAGGTCAGGAGCTGTAGCAAGAGACCTGAGTTATCAAAGAGTGTCAATGTGACACACAACCCAGAAAAACGTCGAAAATCACTGTCTAGTCTATCCTCTGTGAACAGAGTTACACAGAGTCCTGAGAAGTATGTTTCGTCTCACCACCGAACACATACTCTACCACACAGAGTCTAAATGGCGAGAAAACAAACAGAGACAGGAGAGAGGTGTTGTCTCAACGATGTCCAGCTGCGTAGTGCTCTCGAGGAAGGAGCAGCGCCACCCACCTCGGGTTTAATCACGTGACTCCTCCCAGCAACAAGCCTAGTCTCATAATTTATAATATTACATCCTACCTAATAAACATAGCTAAGTAAAATAAAGTCAAATAATAGTCCAATAATAGTATAAATCACGATATTAACGATTTAGCTATTATCGAGAATATCAGCAATATAAAATTATAGAAAATTTAAATACACATTATACAATATAAACATTGAGGCCCATTCTGGGGCCGCAATATGAAGCATGGGTGATGAATGTTGCAACGAGGAGAAGGCTGGAGGCAGTGGAGATGTCATGTCTGAGGTCAATGTGTGGTGAGAATATAATGCAGAGAATTCGGAGTTTGGAAATTAGGAGGAGGTGCGGGATTACCAAAACTATTATCCAGAGGGCTGAGGAGGGGTTGTTGAGGTGGTTCAGACATGTAGAGAGAATGGAACAAAGTAGAATGACTTCGAGAGTGTATAAATCTGTAGTAGAGGGAAGGCGGTTGGAGGGAGGGGGTAAAGGAGGTTGTGTGCCAGGGGCTTGGACTTCCAGCAAGCATGTGTGAGCGTATTTGATAGGAGTGAATGGAGACAAATGGTTTTTAATACTTAACGTGCTTTTGGAGTGTGAGCAAAGTAACATTTATGAAGGGATTCAGGGAAACCGGCAGGCCGGACTTGAGTCCTGGAGATGGGAAGTACAGTGTCTGCACTCTGAAGTAGTTTTACAACTGTAGTGTAAAACACCCCTCTAGCAAGACAGTGATGGAGTGAATGATGATGAAAGTTTTTCTTTTTCGGGCCACCCTGCTTTAGTGGGAATCGGCCGATGTGTTAATAAAAAAAAAGTAGATATCGAAACAATAATAATAATAATAACAATAATAATAATAAATAAAAATGAAATAATAATAATAATAATAATAATAATAATAATAATAATAATAATAATAATAATAATAATAATAATTAATAGTAAAAAAAGGCTTATTAATGAAAAAAACAATTCTTTTGATCTGTTTCACTATTGTGTCATCGTATGTTAAATCTCAACAGTTTGTCATCAATGCTCATTACATGGATTATACTGTACTTATGTGTCATCAATGCTCATTACATGGATTATACTGTACCTATGTGTCATCAGAACTGTTGTACAAATGTTTAATACTGATTAAAATCATTAGTAGATTTCCTGAATATATTTTAGTTTCATTTTTTTTTTTAGCCCTGTTTTAATCATGTAAGTGCTTATGGTAATTTGCTTCAAAATTTTCTTTGTAAGTGTTGCTGGCGGCTTGCTTGAAGTACTCTATATGAGTACTGATGCCAACTTGTCTAAAATACACTGAACGAGCTCTGTTGGCTGTTGCTTGAAGTACTCTATATGAGTACTGATGGCAACTTGTCTAAAATACACTGAACGAGCTGTGTTGGCTGTGTTGCTTGAAATACGTTACGAGTATTGCTAACGATGTGTATTGTACATGAGTGTTGCTGCTGACTTGCTTGAAATAATCTAAAATAAGTGCTACTGGCGGCCTACTTGAAATATTTCTTAGTAACTTTGATATTTTGTGCTTCTGACAAACTAGACCACAAAATCGAGCCCTTCTCCCCAACTTTTATATTTTTTTTCTTTTGTTATGGTTATATTTGTCTTTCCAGGACGGTGGTAATAACTGATCAGAA
>WNWK01050540.1:0-12793 GCA_009830355.1 Cherax destructor | reverse complement strand
GTTTTTTCCCGGTTTTAAAAGTTCGGGGCCCCATTCATCTCCAACTCCTCTCCTTGGCAAAATACCACTTTATGCCCCAGGGTTCCCACCCTTCCTAATTATGTCTATTGCTGACCTATCCTGCTAGTCAGGTCCTCCCCCCTACTGAAAATCTTTGCCTCCCCCACTAAAGACAGATAATAGGATTGCCCCCTTCCCTCTCTGATGTTCCGGAGGGAAATATCCCCCATCCCCCCCCGGGGAAAACCCTCTGTCTCCTACTTCTATCTTTCAAGCAAAAGGCCCCTATCCTATCCTTAATTTTTACCCCCAACAAGAACAATGTTCTTCCTTTTTTTTTGGTGTGGGGTAAATTTCCCCTTAATTGACTCACTTCACCTATAAAAAATACCCCTTAAAAGAAATTTTTAAATAATTTTTTTTTATTATTATTTTTTATTAACCTTTTCCCGATTCCCCCAAGGCAGGGGGGCCCCAAAAAAAGAAAAACTTTCATCATCTTTCCCACTCCAAACTGTCTTGCCGGGAAGGGTGTTTTCATTCGGTTAAAAATTTTAACATTCACCTCCTTTAGAGTGCCGGCACTGTACTTCCCATCCCCAGAACTCAAGCCCGGGCCTCCCGGTTTTCCCGAATCCCCTAAATGTTCTTTTTAAACCCCCAAACAGTGTCAAGTATTAAAACCTATGCCTCCTTCCCCCATCAAATCTCCCTCTTTTTGGAAAGGCCCAAACCCCTCGAACAAAACTTTTTCCCCCTCCAACCTTTTCCTGGAACCCCTACCCCCCCTTTTCCTCCCCCTCGATTTATCTTCTCGAAGCCCCACTTGTTTTGCCCATTCTTCTCTTTGTAAAAACCCCCTCAACAACCCCCTAGCTTTTGGACAATCGTTTTGGTAATCCCGCACCCCCCTTAATTTCCAAACTCCGAATTCTCTGCATTATATTAACCCCCAATTGGGCCCACGGGCATCTCCATCCCCTCCGGCCTTTCCTGAACTTTTCATCACCATGCTTCCCCCCCAATAAAAACGTTGGTATAACTATCCTTTTTCTTTTTCCCCATGGACAAGGTTCTTTGTTTTCCCGGACTCCGAAGTCTCCACTCCCCTTTTCCTCATAAATTATGATTCACCTCACCCTTCATAGACCCTCCGGCATGCCCACCCCCCCAAATATCGGGAATACTTTTCACCTCCTCTATACTCTCTCCCTCCAATCTGATATCCAATCTTTCGTCACCTATTCTTTTTGTTATCCTCATCACCTTACTCTTTCCTATATTCACTTTCAATTTTCTTCTTTTACACACCCTACCAAATTCATCCACCAACCTCTGCAGCTTCTCTTCAGAATCTCCCAAAGCACAGTGTCATCAGCAAAAAGCAACTGTGACAACTCCCACTTTGTATTTGCTTCTTTATCTTTTAGCCCAACACCTCTTGCCAAGACCCTCGCATTCACTTCTCTTACAACCCCATCTATAAATATATTGAACAACCACGGTGACATCACACATCCTTGTCTAAGGCCCACTTTTACTGGGAAATAGTCCCCTTCCCTCCTACACACTCTAACCTGAGCCTCACTATCCTCATAAAAACTCTTCACTGCTTTCAGTAACCTTCCTCCTATTCCATACACCTGCAACATCTGCCACATTGCCCCCTATCTACCCTATCATACGCCTTTTCCAAATCCATAATGCCACAAAAACATCTTTACCCTTATCCAAATACTGTTCACCTATATGTTTCACTGTAAACACTTGGTCTACACACCCCTACCTTTCCTAAAGCCCCCTTGTTCATCTGCTATCCTGCTTTCTGTTTTACTCTTAATTCTTTCAATAATAACTCTACCATACACTTTACCAGGTACACTCAACAGACTTATTCCCTATAATTTTTGCACTCTCTTTTGTCCCCTTTGCCTTTATACAAAGGAACAATACACGCTCTCTGCCAATCCCTAGGTACCTTACCCTCTTCCATACATTTATTAAATAATAGCACCAACCACTCCAAAATTATATCCCCACCTGCTTTTAACATTTCTATCTTTATTCCATCAATCCCAGCTGCCTTACCCCCTTTCATTCTACCCACTGCCTCACGAACTTCCCCTACACCCACAACTGGCTCTTCCACACTCCTACAAGATGTTATTCCTCCTTGCCCTACACACGAAATCACCTCTAACTCTCCATTTAATAACTCTCCTCTCCTATTTTTAACTGTCAAATCCATTTGTTCTCTAGGCTTCCTCAACTTATTAATCTCATTCCAAAACTTTTCTTATTTTCAACAAAATTTGCTGATAACATCTCACCCATCTCTCATCTGCTCTCTTTTTACATTGCTTCACCACTCTTTTAACTCTCTTTTCTCTCCATATACTCTTCCCTCCTTGCATCACTTCTACTTTGTAAAACCTCTCATATGCTAACTTTTTCTCCTTACTACTCTCTTTACATCATCATTCCACCAATCGCTCCTCTTCCCTCCCGCACCCACTCGCCTGTAACCACAAACTTCTGCTGAACACTCTAACACTACATTTTTAAATCTACCCCATACATTTTCAACCCCATTGCCTACACTCTCACTAGCCCATCTATCCTCCAATAGTTGTTTATATCTTACCCTAACTGCCTCCTCTTTTAGTTTATAAACCTTCACCTCTCTTTACTTACTGATTCTATTTTCCTTGTATCCCATCTACCTTTTACTCCCACTGTAGCTATAACTAAAAAGTGATCTGATATATCTGTAGCCCCTCTATAAACATGTACATCCTGAAGTCTACTCAACAGTCTTTTATCTACCAATACATAGTCCAACAAACTACTGTCATTACGCCCTACATCATATCTTGTATACTTATTTATCCTCTTTTTCTTAAAATATGTATTACCTATAACTAAACCCCTTTCTATACAAAGTTCAATCAAAGGGCTCCCATTATCATTTACACCTGGCACCCCAAACTTACCTACAACACCCTCTCTGCATGTTTCTCCCACTTTAGCATTTAGGTCCCCTACCACAATTACTCTCTCATTTGGTTCAAAAGTTCCTATACATTAGCTTAACATCTCCCAAAATCTCTCTCTCTCCTCTACACTCCTCTCTTCTCCAGGTGCATACACGCTTATTATGACCCACTTTTCGCATCCGACCCTTATTTTAATCCACATAATCCTTGAATTTACACATTTATATTCCCTCTTTTTCCCTTCCATAACTGATCCTTCAACATTATTGCTACCCTTCCTTAGCTCTAACTCTCTCAGATACTCCTGACTTAATCCCATTTATTTCTACCCACTGAAACTCGCCTACCCCTTCAGCTTTGTTTCGCTTAGGGCCAGGACATCCAACTTCTTTTCATTCATAACATCGGCAATCATCTCTTTCTTATCATCCGCACTACATCCACGCACATTCAGACAACCCAATTTTATAAAGTTTTTCTTCTTCTCGTTTCTAGTAGATTTGTACAGGAGAAGGGGTTACTAGCCCATTGCTCCCGGCATCTTAGTCGCCTCATACGACACGCATGGCTTACGGAGGAAAGATTCTTTTCCACTTCCCCATGGACAATAGAGAAAATAAAAAGAACAAGAGCTATTAAGAAAAAGAAGAAAAACCTAGATGTGTGTATGTATATATATGCATGTGTATGCCAGTGTAGTGTGACCTAAAGTGTAAGTAGAAGTAGCTAGATATACCTGTTATCCAGCGTGTTTATGAGACAGAAAAAAGACACCAGCAATCCTACCATCATGTAAAACAGTTTCAGGTTTCTGTTTCACAGTCACCTGGCAGGACGGTAGTACCTCCCTGGGTGGTTGCTGTCTACCAACCTACTACCTGCATAAAAGGGCGAGTTGGGTGTGTTCGATTTCCGAGGGTCCACTGTACATGTATGTATTTTACGATGTTTTCATGTGTTTTATGATTGTGCATGGTTCTATAGGTTAAGTAAGCAGTATTGTTAGGCTAAGTAAATTATATTATTATATTTCCCTACAATATATTTGTGCAAAAAACATGTATTTTACGATGTTTTCATGTGTTTTATGATTGTGCATGGTTCTATAGGTTAAGTAAGCAGTATTGTTAGGCTAAGTAAATTATATTATTATATTTCCCTACAATATATTTGTGCAAAAAACATTCGCGAATTTTCAACATTCGCGAGGCTCTTGATCCCCTAACCCTCGCGAATGTGGAGAGAATCTGGTGGCTAAAGCTCTCGCTTCACACACGGAGGGCCCAGGTTCAATTCACGGCGGGTGGAAACATTTCAACATGTTTTCTTACACCTGGTGTCATGTTCACCTAGCAGCAAATAGGTACCTGGGTGTTAGTTGACTGGTGTGGGTCGCATCCTGAGGGACAAGATTGAGGACCCCAATATAAATAAGACAGATAGTCCTCGATGATGCACTGACTTTGTTGGGTTATCCTGGGTGGCTAACCATCCGGGGTTAAAAATCCGAAGAAAATTTTACCTTATATATAGTATACACATATATGTATATATACAGTGAGCCCCCGGTTCTCATTATTAATCCGTTCCAGAGGGCCCGTTGAACACCAGTTTGGACGAACTCCGAATCTATTTTCCCATAAAGAAATAATGGAAATAAAATTAATCCGTTCCAGACATCCAAAAGTATTAAAATAAAATATTTTTTACAACATATAGACATTAAATTACACACAATTTTATGAGAAATAAAGAAATAATAGTACAATAACATGTCACTTACATTTATTGAAGAGTTGTTGATGTGTGGAAGACGGGAGGAGGGGAGAGGATGGAAGTTTTTTCATTGTTTGGAAGGGAAATCCCCTTCTATAAAGACATCAGGTAACAAGTCCTTACCTTCCTGCTACACTCCCTGCTTGAATGCTACACTCCCTGCATGAATGCTACACTCCCTGCATTAATGCTACACTCCCTGCATGAATGCTACACTCCCTGCATGAATGCTACACTCCCTGCATGCCTACTACACTCCCTGCATGAATACAGTGGACCCCGAGTTTCGTAAACCCGGGAAATCGTACATTTATGTAAGTATAATATTGTAAGTGCTTGTGGAAAAGTATTTTTGGGGGTCTGAAATAGACTAACCTACGTGACATTTTTCCTTAAGGGAGTAAATTCGTTCGGTAATGGCACTTGAGCAGACTTCAGGAGTGAAGTTTTTACGAAACTCGGGGGTCCACTGTACTATACTCCCTGCATGCCTGCTATGCTCCCTGCATGCCTGCTACACTCCCTGCATGAATGCTACACTCCCTGCATGAATGCTACACTCCCTGCATGAATGCTACACTCCTGCATGAATGCTACACTCCCTGCATGAATGCTACACTCCCTGCATGAATGCTACACTCCCTGCATGAATGCTACACTCCCTGCATGAATGCTACAATCCCTGCATGAATGCTACACTCCCTACATGCCTGCTACACTCCCTGCATGAATGCTATACTCCCTGCATGCCTGCTACGCTCCCTGCATGCCTGCTACACTCTCTGCATGAATGCTACACTCCCTGCATGAATGCTACACTCTCTGCACTAATGCTACACTCCCTGCATGAATGCTACACTCCCTGCATGAATGCTACACTCTCTGCATGCCTGCTACACTCCCTGCATGCCTGCTACACTCCCTGCATGCCTGCTACACTCCCTGCATGAATGCTACACTTCCTGCATGAATTCTACACTCCCTGCATGCCTGCTACACTCCCTGCATGAATGCTACACTCCCTGCATTAATGCTATACTCCCTGCATGCCTGCTACACTCCCAGCATGCCTGCTACACTCCCTGCATGAATGCTACACTCCCTGCATCCCTGCTTCACTCCCTTCATCCCTGCTGCACTCTACCACAGGGCTGGCACTAGGACCTTTCTTGGGGCCCATGGTGGCTTATTTAGCAGTTGCAAGCACTAAAAACAGTGGAATAATGACAATATACTGGTATGAATGCGTGGGTGGTGGTCGCTTGCTTGTAGACAATAGCACACTGACGCTGAGTGGAATGCCCGGGCCCAGCTGGGCCATGCGTACGCATCCGGGACGAATCACCAACTCCAAGCGGATTCATAACACCGAGCAAAAATTCCTTTGAAAAAACCTAATGAACACCGATTTGGACGAACTCCGAAGCTAACGAACATATATTCTATACAGTGGACCCCAGGAAATCGGCTGGACTGATTATCGGCTGGCTCGGTTATCGATCGCTTTTTTCAGCCTAATTTTTGCCCGATTATTGTCCCACGCCCCAGACCTGTCCACCTGCCCTGCGTTTGTGCGCCTCGCCGTGTAGGCATCGTGAGCCACTCTTGCTTTGTTTACAATTGAGTGAACATTACCCAGCATGCTCATTCAAGCATTTCAAAATAATTTTATTGTTTTTAGTGCTTGTCACTGTCAAATATAAGTCACCATGGGTCCAAAGAAGCTTCCTAGTGGCACCCCTGTGGTAGCAGGCATGCAAGGAGTGTAGCAGACATTCAGGGAGTGTAGCAGGCATGCAGGGAGTGTAGCAGGCATGCATGAAATGTAGGAGACATGCAAGGAGTGTAGCAGGCATGCAGGAGTGTAGCAGGAATACAGGGATTGGTGATTCCCTTCCAAACACTAAGCCCTCCCTCACTCCTCCTCCCTATCTTCCAGATGCCATCAACAATCTTCAATAAAGGTAAGTAGTGTAAATGTTTTTTTTAAATGTTTATTTCAAGGTTCTGGATGCTCTAGAAAACAAACAGAATGCAAAATTTATATACACAGACTTTGCAAAAGCCTTTGACAAGTGTGACCATGGTGTAATAGCACACAAAATGCGTGATAAAGGAATAACAGGAAAAGTTGGTAGATGGATCTATAATTTCCTAACAAGCAAAACACAAAGAGTAATAGTCAAAAGAGTAAAGTCTGAGGCGGCTACAGTGAAAAACTCCGTTCCACAAGGCACAGTACTCACTCTCATCCTGTTCCTCATCCTCATATCGGACATAGACAGGGATATAAGCCACAGTGCTGTGTCTTCCTTTGCAGAAGACACCCGAATCTGTATGACAGTGTCCACCATTGAAGACACTGCAAGACTCCAAGCAGACATAAACCAAATACAGTGGTACCTCGAGTTACGCCCTTTTATGTAAGTTTATTTTTTTAAATGCTTTTGTAAGTATATTTTTGGGGGTGTAAAAGGACTAGTCTATTTTACATTATTCCTTATGGGGATAACTTCGTTTGGTAATGGCACTTGAACAGCATTCTCGAACGAAAAAATATCGTAACTCGAGGTACCACTGTATTTAAATGGGCTGCAGAAAACAATATGAAGTTCAATGATGAGAAATTTCAATTACTCAGATATGGAAAACGTGAGGAAATTAAAATCTCATCGGAGTACAAAACAAATTCCAACCACACAGGGATGCCAAGCTAAAACAGACCCCCCTGCGACTGCCCCCACTCTCAATACTATAATTCCCCTTATCATTATCCTGTGCCCCTCCCTAATTATTATTATAGAACTTATATTAGGAAGGCAACTTAAACTATAATAAACCAAACGAAATGTGTAACACACTGTTAAACCTGTAGATAAGACATATAGAAAAAAACCTAAAAAGTTTACCCCCTTATAAATACTACCTCTAAAATCAAATCCTTAGAATAGAACCCCGCTAGAAAAGGTATCCCGCACAAAGCTAAATTAGCTAAATTCATACAAACCCTGGTCAGGGGTATACATAACACCAACCTCCCCATGTTTCGGATATCCTGATACTCCTTAACACTATGGATTACAGACCCCGCGCATATAAATAATAATGCCTTAAACAAAGCGTGAGTTAATAAATGAAAAAAGGCCAAATCCGGGAACCCTAGAGCTAAAATCCCCATCATAACCCCTAACTGCCTCAAAGTTGACAGGGCAATAATTTTCTTTAGATCAAACTCAAAATTAGCCCCCAATCCCGCCATAAATATTGTTAAACAGGAAATAATTAACAAGAAGGTTTGAACAGACGAGCCCTCGAGGGCTCCTCTAAACCGAATCAAAATATAAACCCCCGCCGTAACCAAAGTCGAAGAGTGGACCAGGGCTGAAACAGGGGTGGGAGCAGCCATGGCTGCTGGTAGCCATGCCGAGAACGGGATTTGAGCCCTCTTAGTCATAGCAGCTAAACATACAAAAACCTTTAACAAAAAGAAATCTTCCCCTAGAAACTCCCCGTAAAAAATAAAATTCCATCCCCTTAGTATAAATAACAGAGAAATCCTCAATAAGATCCCTACGTCCCCGATACGATTGGACAAAATAGTTAATATCCCCGCATTAGCAGATTTTTCATTCTGATAATAAATTACTAAAACATAGGAAATCAAACCCAACCCATCTCACCCTAGAAGAATCCTAATTAAATTAGGCCTGATAATGAGAGCCCCCATAGAAAAAACAAAAGCAAAGACTATATATATAAAACGGTTATACCCTTTATCACCGTCCATATAATCCCCCCTATAATATATAACTATAGAGGAAATGAATAGGACCACCCCCAAAAATAAAGTACTAATTCAATCGCAGACTAAAGTAACAACAACAGAAGATGAACTCAGAGAAAAAATTTCCCACTCAATCACATACGTGAGACCAAAATTTAACCTGGCTAGACTCGCCCCAATAGAAACTAATGACAAGAGCAATAAAAATACCAAACTTACCGTATGAAAATATACACTTCATAACATGATTTAAAATAAAACTTTTTTATATCTTTGGTACCACAAACCAAAATTTTAATTAAAACTATTTAAATCCAAATAAGTTTTAATAGTTTAATTAAAAATCTTGGTCTTGTAAACCAAAGATGATTACCCATCTTAAAACTTTATACACCCATAATATCTTGTATTTTTTAATCCCCTCCATCATCAGATTGGCCGTGCTATTTACAACCCTCAGACACCCACTCTCCATAGGGTTAACACTATTAGCCCAAACAGTTCTAATTTGTATTATCTCCGGGCTATTCAACCCCTCATTTTGATTTTCATACATTCTGTTCCTAATTTTCCTAGGGGGAATATTAATTCTCTTCATCTACGTGTCCTCCCTCGCGCCGAACGAGCCCTTCAAAATACACCCCGGGTCCACTTTAATAGTGTTGATCTCTTTATTATTTACTCCCCCTTTAATACTAGTAGACCCAATGCTACTAACATCTAAATTTTACAACTCTTCTGTATTCCTACTCCTAAATAATAGTAAAATTAATCCCATCTACCTGTCAACCTCCCCTATCTACTCAGGGCCTTCAGGGCCCCTCACTATTTTTATAATTTCATTTCTTCTCCTGACCTTAATTGTTGTAGTTAAAATCATCAGGGTATCCTCGAGACCGTTACGGCCGTCCGGGCCTCGCTAACCATTAGAAACCCAACTTCTCCTTACCCCGTAACAGAAGATAGTTTAAAAAATATTAATTTTGGAAATTAACCCTTTCGGGGTTTTGGTCGTACTAGTACGTCTTACGCACTAGGGTTATTGACGTACTAGTACGCCTAAATTCTAGCGCCCTCAAATCAAGCAGAAACAGGCTGTTAGGCCTAGATGTGATAGAATGGGTCTGTGCGGTCAGTGTGCGCAGTATAAAAAAATTCCTGCACCACACAGTGCATAATGAGGAAAAAAAAAAACTGACCGTGTTTTTGGTTTAAAACAGCGACTTTGCAGTCTATTTTCGTATGGTATTTATTGTTTTATTCTCGTTTTCTTGTTCTTATTTGATAGAATGGAAGATATATTACAGAAATAGAGATGATTTTGATTGGTTTGACAATAACAAGTACCTTGAAATTGAGCTCAAAGTAGCGAAAATGTTCGATTTTTGACGATGTTCATGAGTAAACATATCACACCATGCGTCCAATACACATCAACTGGCGAGTCTAATATTCATGCACAAGTGCTCTGATATTATTTATACCATTTTTACAATGATGCAGTTGTATACATAACAATAAATCTTCTATTTTTTTGTGAGAATAAAAATTCAAAATGGAAAGCAAAAGTAATGTAAGAGGGGCCTGGAGACGTTACTAATGAACAGAAAAGATGTTATTTTAGTGCCAGGAATGTCTGTCTTGTTTATTATTGATTCTATTTTGAAATTGGCATCGTTTGAAATTTGTGTGAAATTGGCCAAATTGCCATTTTCTGACCACTATTTTGGGTAGTTGAAATTGGTAAATAGGCGGTTTCTTGTACTCAATCAATAGAAGAAATGGAGTTCTAGCGAAATAGCTATAATTTTAGTAGACTGAAACATTGGAATGTGCCAAAAATAGGGCTCAAAGTGGGCGAAATCGCCGATGCGTAAGTGTCATGGTTACCACTAACTTCGCGAAAGCATAATTCCGTTAGTTTTCGATCAAATTTCATAATTTTTGTGGCGTTATGATCGGAAAAAGATTCTCTATCATTCCATAAGAAAAAATATTTTTTTTTTTTTTTTAAATTCGTGGACCCTGAGAACGAGTTTCAGAGACCCCCCTTGGACCCCCAAAGGGTTAAAGACAAAGTCTTTTGACTTTTTTTCTGACGTCATAATAAAAACATTACTTAGCTAAATCTTTAAAACTATTTCAATTATTTAATCCTTTCGTACTAAAACAATTCTTGTTCTCCCTAGAAGATAGAAACCAACCTGGCTCACGCCGGTCTGAACTCAAATCATGTAAAAATTTAAAGGTCGAACAGACCCTCTCTTGTAACTGCTGCATTACAAAGAAATTTTAATTCAACATCGAGGTCGCAAACTCTTTTATCGATAAGAACTCTCAAAAAAAATTACGCTGTTATCCCTAAAGTAATTTACTCTAATATCCTAAAAAAGGATCATAAACTCGAATATTTTTGATTTAAATGAAGAAACAGTTAAATAACTTATATCCTAGTCGCCCCAACTAAACACTTATATAATGATAAGACTTTATAACCTAAATCACCCTTAATTAATTTAGTGTCAAACTTTATAGGGTCTTATCGTCCCTCTAGCCTATTTAAGCCTTCTCACTTAAAAGTTAAATTCAATTTTCAAAATTTAAGACAGCTCATTTCTCGTCCGACCATTCATAGCAGCCTTCAATTAAAAGACTAATGATTATGCTACCTTCGCACGGTCATAATACCGCGGCCTTTAAATACCCTCAGTGGGCAGGCCAGACTTTATATACCTACCATACAGACATGTTTTTGATAAACAGGCGGAAATAAACCTTTTGCCGAATTCTGGGAGAGTCTAGGACACGCAAGGTGGCGTTCTGGGAAAGTCTAAGACACGCCAGGTGGCGTTCTCAGAGAGTCTAGGACACGCCAGGTGGCGTTTTGGGATAGTCTGGGACACGCTAGGTTGCATTCTAGGAGTGTCTGGGACACGCCAGGTGGCGTTCTGCGAGAGTCTGTGACACGCCAGGTGGTGTTCTGGGAGAGTCTGGGACACGCCAGGTGGCGTTCTGCGATAGTCTGCGACACACCAGGTGGCGTTCTGGGTGAGTCTGGGACACGCCAGGTGGCGTTCTGGGTGAGTCTGGGACACGCCAGGTGGCGTTCTGGGAGGGTCTGCGACACGCCAGGTGGCGTTCTGGGAGAGTCTGGGACACGCCAGGTGGCGTTCTGGGAGAGTGTGGGACACTCCAGGTGGCTTTGTGCAAGAGTCTGGGACACGCCAGGTGGCGTTTTGGGAGGGTCTGGGACACGCCGGGTGGAGTTCTGGGAGAGTCTAGGACACGCAAGGTGGCGTTCTGGGAGAGTCTGGGACACGCCAGGTGGCGTTCTGCTTGTCTGGGACAAGCCAGGTTGCGTACTGGGAGAGTCTGAGACACGCCAGGTTGCGTTCTCAGAGAGTCTGGGACACGCCAGGTGGCGTTCTAGGAGAGTCTGGGACACGCCAGGTGTCATTCTACGAGAGTCTGTGACACGCCAGGTGGCGTTCTGCGAGAGTCTGGGACACGCCAGGTGGTGTTCTGCGAGAGTGGGACACGCCAAGTGGCGTTCTGCGAGAGTCTGAGACACGCCAGGAGGCGTTCTGCGAGAGTCTGGGACACGCCACGTGTAGTTTTGGGAGAGTCTGGGACACGCCAGGTGGCGTTCTGGGAGAGTCTGGGACATGCCAGGTTGCATTCTGGGAAAGTCTAAGACACGCCAGGTGGCGTTTTCAGAGAGTCTAGGACACGCCAGGTGGCGTACTGGGAGTCTGGGACACGCCAGGTGGCGTTCTAGGAGTGTCTGAGACACGCCAGGTGGCGTTCTGGGAGAGTCTGGGACACGCCAGTTGACGTTCTGCGAGAGTCTGGGACACGCCAGGTGGCGTTCTGGGGGAGTCTGGGATACGCCAGGTGGCGTTTTGCGAGAGTCTGAGACACTCCAGGTTGCGTTCTGGCAGAGTCTGGGACACGCCTGGTGGCGTTCTGATAGAGTTTGTGTCACGCCAGGTGGCGTTGTGTGGTAGTCTGGGACACGCTAGGTGGCGTTCTGCGAGATTCTGGGACACTCCAGTTGGCGTTCTGCCAGAGTCTGGGACACGCCAGTTGGCGTTCTCGGAGAGTCTGAGACACTACAGGTGGCGTTCTGGGAGAGTCTGGGACATGACAGGTGGCGTTCTGGGAGAGCTTGTGTCACGCCAGGTGGCGTTCTGGGAAAGTCTGAGACACGCCAAGTGGCGTTCTGGGAGAGTCTGGG
>WNWK01050539.1:0-12793 GCA_009830355.1 Cherax destructor | reverse complement strand
CAATTTTTTTTACATAATTTTTGTAATTTTTGCTACGTTGATTTTCCTCGGGGATAGAAAGGAATACACGGTGGCGTTTTTTTTTAAGAGCTGTAAAAAAATATGAGTCAGTGGATTTCCCCGGGAGGAGTACGTGACTGGGGCCCCGGTCGCCCCAGCCAACACAGGTAATACACTGGAGCCGGGCCCTCCAGGTACCACCTTGGGAGGGTTTTCTGAATGCACATTGACCACCGGGGATATATATCTATCGTTGTCTGTAAAATGAGTTTACTTAACCCCTATTTGGGGGTCTGGTGTTTGACTGGGGGTAAACGGGTGAAATGCAGCCTAGTGTTTTATAATTTTTTATTAAACCTAACTATCCGTAGACTGGGGTCGTCCCACACCCACACAGTGGGTGGGGGAGGCGGGGAAAGGGGACATTAGGACTCTCACAAATAAAAACACACAGGAGACTGGCTGAAACTTATGAAAACCCTTCCGGGCCCAAACGGTCAGTAACTAGACACACGGCGGGGTGTCTATTAAATGGCCCAAGGGCCGGATAAAACCGTCGTCTCTTTTCCCTCCTGTGCGCGGGTTTTTATTTATTCCAGTCACGGTATAAGTGGGAAGGGAGGGCGACTTCCTTAGCTGGTACCGGTACTAATATTATTCCTTAATATTTTATTTTGAAAAGGGTTTAAATGTAAATTGGGTAAAACAAATGTGTAACAGATAATTAGATTACAAAAGCAGGAAATCATGATTTTTTAAAAAGAAATAGAAATCCCAAAAGTAAGGGAGAAAGACATTTGAACGTTTACGCTCTTAGTCTCGCGTGCGAGACTGAACTGTTTAATTTTCCCATTACACGGGATGCGTTACACTCGAAGTTTTAATTTTAAACCCAATACTGGTTCATTAGGTACGGCACCTTTTCAGGTTTGGGAAAAAAAGGTTAACTGGGAAAAAAGGGGGGACGGGGAGTGGGGGGGGCATTGGAAGGAGGAGGAACTAATAGTGGGGGGGAAAGGGGGTCATGGAGTGGGGGGAATATATGAAGTAAGATGCTGCTAAATAGTGGGGAAAAGAAGCTTGCTATTTTTCCCTTTTCATATTCCATCACGCATTATGGACTTAATATTGAAGCTTTTTAGAGACCCAAAAAGACATTGAGAATTTGTCAGATATTCCATTGGGGTTTTTCAGCTCGGAAACCCTTATAGGTTTCGTTCAAACAGGCTGGAATTACTATTACTCGAGCGGGGAAAAAAAATATGCATAAGAAGAAGTTTGAGTAGAGAAGAGGGGGCTGGAACAAAAAGTAGAGGGCAAGGGGAGGGTGAAGGGAGAGTGGGGAGGGAAATTTAAATGGGGGGGTAGGGGCTAAAAGGGGGGGATCTCCCAACAGGCGGGCCCGGGGGTCCCGTATAGACAAGGCACAATTCTTTTCCTTTTTGGAGAAAAATTTAAAGGGGGGGGGTATCGCCCTTACTACCCCGGGAAGGGCCCTCCCCCTTTTCCCCCCCTTAGGAAAAGGGCCCGAGGAGGCGCGTCTGGTTTATAAACAATTTAATTAATGCCAGATGTCCCGTCAACAGTGTGTCAAGAATTGTGCTGACCACAGCATCACGAGGACCCGTGGCCCACATGGTTCACGGACCGAAAAAGGGAGCAGCACAAAGGGGCAAAATTGAATTTGGCCACCGCAAAAAGGGGCCCTCCCGACTCTAGTAGTCATGCGGCGCGGGCGACAAAAACCCAACATAGACGTTTTTTCGTTCGCGTCCGTTATATCATTTAATCTCCACTAACGTCAGGAAATAAGATAAGAACTCTGTTCCAGCGCGTTTAGTGATTAACATCAACATTGCAGTATATTCAGAAGTGTGCAAAATTTCAGACTAAAAAAGGAAAAAAACGTAGGGCAATCAAAAAGTGAACTCCATCAAACAAGACGGTGATTCTTCGGGGGGCTTTTTACAATCAACCCCAGTTTTCCGTCATGGGTGGAGCCAACACCATCGCTCAAAGTTACACGAGCAAGGTAAGAATAGGATTTTTTTTCAAGACGGGGAACTGCGCAGTTCTTGTATTCAAAACCTTCCCCAAATTTTTTCCCCCCGGCGGCGGTTATGGGGTTTTTTAGTCCAAAACAGTGAAAAAAACGCCCAGTCCATCTAAGACCAAAATATGGACATACGCCCTTTTTGGGGCAATATTTATAATAAACCCTTGATGTTTTTTTTCCCCCTTTGGGGGAGGTGTCAATATTTTGGATTCCCTGAAAGGTTTGGTTGGGGCGACTTTTTGGATTCATCCATCAGCTAGTACTATTAGCGTGAAAAAATTCCGTTTTGGGGGGCCCATCCTCCAAATGTTGGTCCCGAACCGGAAGTTTGTTCTTACAACCGGAAGTTTGGTCATTACGAATCGAAAGTTGATCTTTCGAACCAGAAGAGTGGCCACATGGTGGTCCAGAGATTTATACTACAGTGTATAAATGTCTACGCCCGGCCCCCTTCGAGAAAAGCTGTAAAACTTTTTTTTTTACAGAAAAACCCCGAACATATGGGTCCCTACTCTCAATCAAAGAGTAGGGGAAACCCCTTCCCCGGGGCATAAAACGCGAGCCGGCGGCGCTCACCCGACACCCAGGAGGAAAACGGTAGTCGGGTCACCCAAGGTTGGGGGACAGTACTTCTGGGGGCCTTTTCCCCACCCCCTACCCACGCGGGAAAAAAACTTCAATTTCGCTTAAGCCCCGCAGAGAAGCAGATTGACTGGCACATCTGGTCTGTGAATATGTATAGTTTTAAACAGTTTATATAAAACCCCAGTGTTTAAAAGTTTATAGACACAAATTAAGAGAAGAAACTGTGTATTATGTTGTCTCTTATAAAAATAGGAAGTGATTTAAATTTTTAAATTTCATTAATTAACATTGTAACAGTGATATATGTATGTATATAAAAAAGAATATATTGTAATGTGTATACAGTAATATTTCATGTGTGAAGTGACGTCAGTGGTGAGACTCACTTTAGCTGAGACAACAGTTCGGGGCATAAAAAACCCCGTGTTGTTTCGTCCATATTCTCTACCTCGGGGCCATTTTGAAAGACACGGTTAGTGGGTCGGAGTGTGCTGACGCAGCCCCAAAAAAAAAACAGCGGGGGTTTTTTAAACACTCTAAGTGTGCTGTTAGTCATTATACTAGCAAAATGTCGTCATTAACCACAAAATTCAGCACGTTACAGACGAAAATTACTCAATTGGAGCAATTAATTTCAGTCTGTTGGGGTTTAACCCCCAAACAAAAATATAGACTATGATCATTGGGGAAAATTTAAAACTCAATTATTTAATAAACGTCGGGGAAAACATTAATTCAGGCTGGATATACGAAAAGGAATTTCTAAATTTCCCAAACCGACAAAGGAAGAAATTAAAAGTGTTTGGGGTCCTTTTTGTGGACAAAATTAAAAGGGGGACAGGTACAGGCTATTTTAAAAAAATTTGTCACAGAGACCCCCACCCCAGTGGTCAGCAGACACCTGTTTTCCACACCTGTCCACACACCTGCGACACCTGTCCACCTGGTGTTAGTTTACCAACTCTTCCTAAATTTATGCCTTTTTTTTTAAAATAATGATTATGAAGAGTTCATTAGTGGATTTAATTTTTAGTGAATTTTACTACTGACATAGATGAAAATAGTTTTAAATTCAATTTCTCAGATATCTCAAAAAGGGGAACCCTATGAACGGGGTTAAATCATTTCCGGTGGTCAAAGGCAATTATGCCTAGCCTTACGTGTCTTAGCAGATAATTATCCGTGCGGGGGCCCGGGGGTTTGACATGCAGTCTTAATTTTAACCAAAAACCCCCCCAAACATTGTTTTTTCAGACTTACAGTCATTTAGGATCACATTAGACAATAGTCTCAGAATTTTCCGGGGTTAAATATGATCTAAGGCAATGTGTTGGTTTTTTTCAGTGGTATTATACAAGAAAACCGCCCCCACAAACCATTGAACGTTTAAATATTATGTTCAATAAATTATTTCACTTTTGAAGAAAAAATGGTTTACAAACAATAGTCTCATGCATGCAAGCAACGAGACAAGATGAAAAATCCACTAATCCTGTTGGGGATAATAAACCTTCAACTCAGTACAAAAAAGAGTGTACCTACTCCCACTAAACCACAAAAGGGGGAAAACCCCCATGAGGCACTTATCAAGCTGAAAACACAAAAGACAGTAAACAGACTGTCACAAAAAAACCTACCCAAAAATTTTACTTTGTGATGGAACACATTGGGACAGTATTGCATTCAATACACAACAATGGGGCAGGGAAACAATTTTCCAACAGCTGAAAAGGTCATTAAGTTTTAAAAGGTGAACAAAGGGGGAGGTAAATGTCTTTTGAAGAAGTGTTTAAATGAAGGGGAATGCATCATACAGCATTATCCCAAAACACTTATGCTGAACAACCATTCCACAGAGTGGGGAAGTCAACAAAAAACTTAAAAAAGGGAGAGATAAGTCTAAATCGACCCCCTCCCCAAAATTACCCCCATTGGGGAGTTATCACATAAATTACCAAAACCAATGTGCTAACATTATTTGATGGGGGCCCCAAAAGGTCTTTCATAAGACGAACAGGGGTTAAAAAAACTGAATAAAAAAACCCCATGCCAAAAATACAGTTGAAATAGCGGGTTTTTTTCCAAAGTTCTGGTAAGCAGAAATATGCCTTTTAGCCAAATTTACTTTTGGGCCCCTAGGAAACAGGAAAAAGACAGTAGAAGCTGGGTAGTCGATGACCCCAAATCAGTGCAGCCCCGGGAAAAAGAATACAGTTGCAACACTGAAGGCGGGCCAAGGCCCCAAGTTAGCCTGTCCTGGCATACAGGGGGGACAAATTTTTTAGTCCAATTGATTTAATCTTGGAATGATTATTACCCCCTTTTTGGGAAAAAATTAAAAGTAAAAGATGTTCACTTGCAAAAAAAACAGCTGGGGCCCCATATTTTTATGTGGTCCAATTCCCTCTCAAAGCGGAAAGAAGGGGGAAAATTGGATTCAGAAAAAAAATGTACTAGTTCAAGAATAACTATGATCATGTACCACAACAAAAATTATCATTTTTTGGAAGAAATGAATGAACCATTGGGGATTTTGGGGGATTTAGGGGGATAGGCATAATGTAAATAAACCAAGCCCACAGGAGTCTGAGACTTATAACCAATATTTGGACACTTAAAATGAAGATGGACATTTTTTGGGGTTTACCATGGAAATTAAATCCACCACATCTCCTAGAATTTTCCCCAGGGTTTTTCGGGAAAAAAGACTTACATGAGCTCAGGAAGAATCCAGAGCTGCTGACTGTCTATGATAATATCATAAAAAAAAGGTTGAAAAAATTCATTGAAAATAGTCGAAATAATTGGGGAAGACAGATGCTCATTATCACCGCACCAGGGGGCGGAAAAAAATTTTTAAAAAACCCCTCCACTACGTGTTGTATACAATTGCAGCCGTGCAAATAAAGATGTAGCAAGCCTTAATGACTGTCTGATGACCGGACCCTCACTAACTGGGGGAAATTTTTTGGGACGTGCTTATGGGGAAAATTTAAAAAACCATATCCCCACGGCTGATATTTCAAAGCTTTCTTAAGAGTAGGACTACAAGAAATAGATAGGGAAAATTTATCGATTCTTGTGGCCGTCCCAAAAATTTCAAAAACCTGTGAAAAAAAATTTTGTTTTTAAATCAGTATTATTTTTAACATCCTCTCCATTCTTACTAAAACTACTCTTAATACACATTTGAAGAATCTGAAAATTTAAAAAAATTAAAAAAGTTTCTATTTTGGCAATCTTCAAAAGGACTGTGGGGAAAAAAAAGGAGGAGGGGAAACCCCCTTTATAAGTAAAAGGGGGTGAAAGAAAAAATCCTTTTTAAAGGGTGTGGAATACTAATTCAAATCAATTAAAAGGGGAATTATCAAAAAAAATTTCCTGGGGAACTGAAATTCCTGGTCAACAACATGCTTGGACTTGATTGGAATACACAGGAAGACACTTTGAGTCCCCCAAAAAGGGTGAACAAAAATCAAGCAGTACACTCACTAAACGTAGTTTACTGTCAAGGGGTCACAATGTTTTGATCCTCTAGGACTCGTCCCCAATTTCCCCAAAAAGGAAAATGCTTGGACAAGGGGGCATGGAAGCTCAAAATAGGTTGGGGGAGAACTTGCCCCAAAAAAAGAGTCAAGAAAAAGGGGTGGTTCCCAAGGGGTTTAAAAAATTTTCAAATTAAAATTTCCCAGACAAATAGGTCAAGAGGGAAACAAGTACACATTAAAATGTGTTCTTTTGGTAAAAACCGAGGTTATGGCGCTGTAGCTTAAAATGGTAACGCTGGGGAAGGAATACTTTTTAAATTCTTTAAAAGGGCCGGGTTTTACCCTTGAAAAAGGCAAAAAAAGTACCACAATTTTGGGAATGACAGCACTCTTTTTGGAAAAAAATTGCTGTCTATCTCAACAAAGTATTTTTCATCTCTTTTTTAAAAAAAGTGATCTGGAGTGACAATGAAGCAGTTCAGTGGGGTTTAAAAATAATAAGAGTAAGTTGGTCTTTCCGAAAAGGGGGAGCAGAAAAAGAGAGATGCAGAGAGACTATGTCTTTCTCCAGTCTCTACAAAAAAAAGCTGACATGTTTTTTCCCTGGTGTCCCACTCAAAAAAATTTTGGATAATAAAATTTGGCTCCACGGACCTAACTGGGGCTCTAGTGAAAATAACTGGCCACAGAAAAAAAAATTATGCCAGAAGAAACAGTTGTTTGAACACAAAGAAATAATCTTTTTTAAAACTAAACACAAAAGAAATAGTCATTGATGGATCTAAATACCATCTTTTTGGGAAACTCTTAAGAGTTACAGCTCTTGTTTTTAAATTCTTTAAAAAAGGGAAAAAAACCAATATGAATTACTAGAACCCATTAAATACTGGAAAAAAATTAATACAGAAAGATTTTTTCCCTTTTCAGAGTATAAATTTCAAACTCAGGATAAATCCCCAAAAAAAACCTGATATGATTAATTCTTTGGGGCTTTTTCTCGACTCAAAAAAAATTTAAGATGTCGGGGAAAATTCATAATTCTTCACTACCTAAAAAACCCTTTTTTTTTTTATCCCCAAAATCATTGGCTAACAAGACTGATTATTCAGAATGCCCACAGTAACGTGTTACATGGTGGTTTTTGCTGACACTCTTTTTCATATACGTCAATCCTACGGGGTACCCCAAGGTCGAAAAAATGTGAAGAAACAAAAAGAGACTGTATTACGGGCGTCATTATGATATGCGAGTATGTCAGTACCCCGGTCCCCCCCCAAACCCCCAAAAGTATGTCATGTCACTCCATTTGGGTTTACAGGTGTAGATTACACGGGGGCCAATAATTTTCTAAGACGGGTTACAAAGTACCTAAAAAGGGGGTACATCTGTTTGTTCCCCCGTGCTAAAACCCAAAACAGTACATCTGATAGCCACTGATATGTCTTGAAACCTTCATCAAATTTTTAGGGGGGTTTTTAATGGGGGATGTCCCGGGCCCGATGATATAGACAATGCAACGAATTTTGTTTGGTGCCGCTTACATAAACAAGATTTTTGGACCCCGGGAATACAAAGATGCTGAATCAACGAAATTGTCGTTGGAGATTCATTCCTCCTAAACCCCATGGCACGGGGGGTTTTTTGAAAGAATGATAGGCATTGTGAAACGTTTTTTAAAAGGAAACTCTTCTTGTCAGAGAATCGACTTAGAAGAATTTCGTACAGTCGTAACTGAAATGGGAAAAAAGTCAAAAAGACCTTTCGTTTTTTACCGATGATCTGGACAATTTAGAAGTGTTAAACCATCTCATTTACTACATGGCAGAAGGCTCGAACCTGTTCCTCCCATAAAGAAAAAAATCATAGAGGACCCCACTTATTTCAAACCCGAAAAACTCAGACGAAAAATTAAAAACCTTAATAAAGTGATTGAACGTTGGGGGGAAAATTTAGAAAAACTATCTCACCTCATTGAGGGGAACACTTCTATGGGCTTGTTCCAGAAAATTATAAGCCCCCAAGACCTGGTGACATAGTGATTTTTAAAAAGATGGCCCCAGGTCCCCTTTTGGGCCCTTGGAAAAAAATTTGACCAAAATCCTGGGGGCAAATGGAATCATCAGGACGGGGTTATGTTTTTTGAAAGGGGGGGGGGAAAAAACGAAATAGATAAATTGGGTTAAATTTTAAAAATGTTGAAAACAAAAATAAAATTAGTGATTCTCCAGAAACCACACAGACTGGGGAACTGTTCAGAAAAAAAAAAGCAGCAGTGATGGCGAAAAAAAGGGGAAAACAAATTAATGTTAAGTGATGAGTAGTTCCTTTAAATTTTAAATTTTTGCCCCCCAGTGGGAAAATTCCCCCAAAAAGGGGGGGGGCCCTTACTACCCTTGGTAAGGGCCCCCCCCCCTTTTTTCCCCCTTTGGAAGGGCCAGAGGGGCGGCTGGCTGCATAAAAAAATTTTAAATTTAAAGCCAGATGTACTGTCAACAGTGTGTCAAGAATTGTGCTGACCACAACATCACGAGGCACCCCCCTTTCCCATGGTTTGCACGAGACTGCAAAAAAACAGCCAAAAGGGAGAAATTTGGCCCCCCCAAGGAAACCCCGGGCCCCACGACTCCCGTGTCATGCGGGCGGGAGGCGCGTAAATCCCCATGGCGTTACTCGTTTGCGTCCGTTATATCATTTAATTCCAAAAAACGTCGGAAAAAAATAAAAAATCTGTTCCAGCGCGTTTAGTGATTAAAAAACATTTTTAGTATATTCCCCAAGTGGTCAGACTGCAAAAAAAGGGAAAAATGAGCAATCGCAAGTGCTCCATCAAAAAAAGGTGATTCTTTTCGGCATTTTCAACCCCAAACAGCATTTCCGCCTTATGGGGGAGCCAACAATTTTCTCAAAGGTTAAAGAGCAAGGTAAGAATAGGATGTTCTTGTCCAAAAAAGGGAACTGCGCAGTTCTTGTATTCAAGAACCTTCAATTTTTTTCCCCGGGGGTTATGCGTGGACTTTTTTTTCCAAAAAAATGAGTAAAAAACCTTTCAGTCCCCCTAAGACCAAAATATGGACATTTCCTTTGGGGCAATATATTTAAAAAACCCTTGATGTTTATCTTACAGCCCTGTGGAGGGTGGCAATATGGATTCCCGAAGGTGTTTGGTGGTGGCCCCGGATTCATCCATCAGCTAAGTACTATTAGCGGACATACAGTCCACGTTATTGTTGGAGCCCATCCTCCACACCTTTTATCTTACGTCAGGCGGTGAGGTGGGCGGGAGGGGGAAAAATTTGTAAATTTTTGACACACTGCTGAAAATTTATACTTCCCCCCTCTCTTTTTTGGAATTTGACCCCCTTCAAAAAATCCCCAAAAAATTTTCCCGGGGCCCAATAACATTGCATAATCATATGAATTATTGGGGTTGTTTTTATTAATTTTGGGTTTATACATTTATTGAGAGATGTAAGAATCTTTTAAATGGTCAGTTTTTTTTTTTTTATTTAAAACATTATCATCATAAAAGGGTTTTTAATTGTATTAAATTTTCAGATAGTGTCGTAACTAGTTAACTTGGTGTTTATAAAATAGTAAATATCAGTATAATGTACATTTTCAGCAGTGCAGGTGGTATATAGTGGCGAGTTTGGCACCCCTTTTTAGGGGGGCGACTGTTTTGTTTTTTACACTTATTTTCATGTAAACGTGAACTGTATTTTTTTTTTGTAATTTTTTTTTAAATTGTTGTGTACCAGCATGGGTATGCAAGGGTAAAATTAGCCAAAAGGGGGGCATCATATGACAAAAAACCCCCCAAAAGATGAAATTTTCCCTTAGTACTCTCAAGAAAATAACACCCCTTTTTTATGAGTATTTTGTGTCATTGAGCCGTGGGGGCGGAAAACTGTTCTCCCCTTTGGGGAAAGGGGACAGTTTTCCCCCGTGTAAAAAAATAGGGGAAAGGTGCAGAGCACGGACTGGTCACTTTATTGTTATTAATTCGTCTTTTTACATGGGGTACTTTTTGACAGTTTGTATTTTCCCTGCTGAAACAAAAAAAGTGTTTTAAATTTTGAAGCTCAAACTAAATTTTTTTTTTTCCCCAAACGTTACACCACATTTGTGTACTCTAAATATATTTACCTGAGCCATCCCAGGAATTATCTTGTTGTACATCACGCGGGAGAGTTATCTTGTTGTACCACATCACGCGGAAAATTATCTTGTTGTACCACACCCCCAGGAGAGTTTCTTGTTGTCCACATCACGCAGGGAGTTATCTTGTTGTCCAAAAGCAGGGGGTTATTTGTACCCTGGGTTTTTTTTCCTTGCTCCCCCCGGAAAATTTTTTTTTCCGTACTCCACATTTTTTTTTTTAAAGGGTGAAGAAATCTGCCCGGGGTTGAGAGATTGGGAGGATGAGCATATCCGGCATTATCTTCTCAAGAAGTTAAAATGTTAATTGACCATGCAGCTCATTCCTCTTCCAGCTCTGTGATTTTGGAAGTTTTGTTCGGGTGTTAAGTGTTTCTTACACTGTTTCATATTTTCACAAGTCTGTTTTTTTATTAATCGAACTTGTTTTATATATACAAAATTTTTTTTGTTTTCACAAAATCCCAGAGGTTAAAAATTTGTAATAAAATTAACTGCCAAAGCTTAAGGTTTTTTAGAAAAAAAAAAAATCTTCATCTTTCTCCGCTCATGTTGAGCTTGGTTTTATCAGTGTTTAATGGATATTTATAAATTTCATTAATGTGTCACATTCTCAAGTAACATTTGTGTAAATCTGCTCAGTATAGTATTCTGCTAGCCCGCGAACTAGTTTTTTGTAAAAAAAGCTTTTTTTTTTAAAACTATCAGAAATCGGTTAGTGGAATTTTCACATACAAGGGTTTATCAAGGACTTATAGTGACTCGAAAGTAAAAATTTTAATAAAAAGTTTTTTTTCTATACGTGTTTTTCCAACACCTGCTTTTCCGCCAAAGTTTGAAATATTTGTAAAAACCCCAATAATAATAATAATTTAATAATAATAATAATAATGGTACAGTAAAAATTCCCCCCCCTTGTTAACAATTCTTCACGGTAATAAAATTATTTTAAATTAAAAAATTTTGAAATATAAACATTAGGTGTTAGCTATCCATCTGAAAAAAAAAAAAAAAAAAAAATTTTTTATTATTATTTTTTTTATTATTATTATTATTATTATTTTTTTTATTATTATTATTATTATTATTATTATTATTATTATTATTATTATTATTATTATTATTATTATTATTATTATTATTATTATTATTTTTTTTTAAAAAATTTTTATTATTATTATTATTATTATTATTATTATTATTATTATTATTATTATTATTATTAAAAATTCAGGAGAAATGCAAACCCCCCCAGGGTAAAAAAAACCTCGGAAAGGGAAGGGGAAAACAGGTTTACTCGGGGAAAAAAAGGAAAAATAGTTGTAAACCCTTAGTTAAAAAACCCTTTTTCAAGCAATAAAAAGGGATCTCCCTTTTAGGGATATTTTAGTCTACCCCTAATTTTTCGCCTCCGGTAGAAATCCCGTTTTGCTTTTTTTAAAAATTTTTGGAAAACCCGTGAAACATCACGTCTTATTTTCCCCAACCCGCCGATTAGAAAATTTTACAGTATGTCTTTTTACATGCCGCGTGTTTACCGAAAATGGGGAAGTTAAGGTTTAAAACCTGTATATTGGAAATGTAGTTCTGTACATCCTTCATCAAGGAAAAGCTTTGATATCTGGGGAAAATTGATTAAAGTAATCCTTCTCTACATAGAGAAAACACCTTACAAGATAAACAGGTCAAACAATACCAATAGTGGTATGTTTGCTTTTTTTCAACATTATAAAAAAAAGTTCAATTAACCAAAACCCTCATGGGATGAATCCCCGGGTTGGACACCCATGAGTAGCTAAAAAAAATTTATGTGAGGTGCATTTTTTTAAAACCCGCACCCATGTGCACATAAAAATTTTAAATTTTTTTAAAATCAAAAGGAAAAGGGGGGGAAAAGTAACATTTTGTTTTCTTTTTTTGTATAAGATCGATGAAGCCCAAGATGACAAAAAAATTTTCTTAGTGAAGATACCCAAGTGTTGCACATGCCTTATTTTCAAATTATCGGGGCTATTACATTCCACTTATCTGACCTTTTTCTAGTGGGACCACATAGTTGATTGTCTTACTGTTGATATTCTTGCCATTCTACTGCGTTAGTGCGGGGGGGAACAAATTGGGGGCCTCATAGAACGTTGATGGGCTCTGGCTGAAAAAAATTTTAGAGCTTGGGGGCCGCTGCCCAGTAACCACCGACACACCCCCCCTCTCCACCCCCGCCGTGGGGAAGGGAGGACCCAACTGCTCCTGCCTGACTTGGATACCCCCCGCCCCCAAAACCCAAATGTTAAACACTTTCACTATTTACCTGAAACGGGGCTGGGATGTCCCCCCGCTGCTCCGGTTTTTCCCCCCAACATTCACGCTGAGTCCTGTTCGTCGGGCCGTGGTCAGCCTCTTTGATCAGGAGCTATCCTTGATAATCCTGGAGTTTTCCCGCTAAACACAACGGCTGCGTCGGCTGGGGAGCGCAAATGCCTCACCACACCATCAATAAGATGAGTTA
>WNWK01050538.1:0-12793 GCA_009830355.1 Cherax destructor | reverse complement strand
TTCCTTTCTTGGCTTGAGGATTCTCAACAGGAGGATTACTACGAATCCTCTTGTTTTCCTCAGTCAGTCGCTGTATCTCAAGCTTAGCTACCCTCAGTTCTTCCTTCAGCTGCTGGTAGAGTAGCTCAGAGAGGACATCTTCTTCAGATTCACGCAGGCGTTGTTCAGGTTATCGTTCCTACATGCATTAATGTGTTCATTGAGGCGTGTTTCGAGGTTTCTTGCTGTTTCACCTACATAAATCCTGTCGCAGCCTCCACAGGGTATAGTGTAAACCCCTGCGATGATTGGTTAATGGTGCTTGGATTTTGTCCTGGTTAGAAACTTTATAGAAGTGCTGGAAGCGATGGCGACTCTGGTGTTACCTTTAGCAAGTACTTTAGAAATGTTGGATGCAACCTGGCTGTTGGGAAGAATTATAACTTTGTTTGGAGTGGTGTTGGTGCGTGGAGAATTAATGATCTGAAGAGCTCTTCTTTTGCAATCTTTGATGAAAAAGGAAGGAAAAAGTAAATCAGTGAAGGTTTGGTGAATGTATGTGCATTCCTTGTCAAGAAACTCAGGACTACAAATTCGGTAAGCTCTTAGGAAAAATCCGATGATGATGCCTCTTTTGGTCTTAGTATCTTGACTGGAATAAAAGTATGTGAGATCATTTTTATTTGTAGGTTTCCGGTAAACTTGAAATCTTAGGTTGTTATCTACTTTGTGGATGAGGACGTCTAGAAAGGGTAGCTTGTCATTGGACTCTTCTTCTAGTGTAAACTGGATCGCCGGTTCAACTGCGTTGAGTCTTGCCTGAAGATTCTGTACATCAAAACGTTTGGGAGTTATTACGAGGACGTCGTCCACGTAACGTAACCAAGTGACGCTTGAGGGGATGATGTTGACGAAGTGTTCAGCCTCTAGGTGTTCGTTCCATGTACAAGTTAGCTAAGACGGCACTGATGGGGGACCCCATTCCCATGCTGAATGTTTGTTTGTAGAGCCTGATATTGAAAGAAAAACATTTGAAATTAACACAGAGTTCAATAAGGTCAACGAAATCTCCGGGAGGTAGAGGAAGATTAAGATTCTGATTGACTTTACGTCGTAGAACATCGATAGCTTGTGTGGTAGTCACGTCCAAACTGCTTAGTTTCTTGTTACGGATTGAGAAGTTTCGGATGCGGTTGAGAAGGTCGCCTGAATGTTTAAGATGAGCGGGGCTGATGGTCCCCAGAAGGCAGGAAAGATGTTTGGCAAGAACTCCGGCTAGTTTGTGTGGTGCACTGCCTATACCTGATGTGATTGGTCTGAGAGGAATATTATGTTTATGGGTCTTGGGTAAACCATACATGTGTGCTTGTTTAGGGTTGCTGGGTATCAAGTACAGAAGTTTCTTCCCTTCACTGGTGCGTTTCAGTATTTGTCTGGTTTTGTATAGGAAATATTTAGTGAGTGTTTCCCACTGTTGTGTGTTGATGGGTTCGTATGTGGACTGGTCATTCAAAATGTCCATCATTTTGGTGTTGTATTCACTCAACACCAGTGAATACTATATGAATAATATATGTATATTTCTACAAGCACATGTACAAGGTATGCAAGGGTCATGTATATTATTGTAGACACGAGATTCTCATTACAAGGAAAGGCCAGAAAGGATAAGGAAAAACCAAGTTAAAATCTATTTGTAGAAGGTGGGGCGTTAATTCATCGTGAGGAAATTCATCACACGGCACCTGGCACCTGGCACCTGGCACCTGGCACAGTCAGCATAAGTGGAATAACATCTTGGGTGGAGGCTGTGCTCATTATTTTCAGAAACATAAATGTCTAGTTGATAGAGACAAATATTTTAGTTTTGAGACTGATCCACTCTCAGTTTTGATTAAAGATGTTTTAATAATGTTTCGATCAGTAGAAGATCCATTAGGTAAAAAGAACTTTTGCATTTTATTATTGAACTAAGTGGCCCCAAGCAGCTGGTATATACCTCCAGCTTCTGCACTTCCCTGGCATTCTTCAGGGTTCTTATAGCTTCTAACAGACGAGCTTCTAACAGACGAGCTTCTAACAGACGTTCAAAAGAAAGTGATCACGATGGTTCATAAAATGCATTCATGTCATGATTGACATGAACATATATTATGACTCAAAAGAGAAAAATAAGAACTAAATCAATTTTGTAGTGCACTTTATATACTTCCATGGTAATTAATAAAAAATATTAATCTTTAAAGTTTATTCGCCACGTATCTTTTATGTACTGAAAATAATTTAAAGTAAAAGTTGAAACGCGGGGTTACATTGATAATAAATGTTAAGTAATTCATATCGGAAACAAAAAAGAGAAAAGCTATTGTGTGAATTCCAAGGAGCTAATTAAAGCAAAAGCCTTGGGAGTGCTATTGGCTAATAATTTTAGCTTAATAGACTGTGTTTCGAAACGGCAAAAAAAAGACCGACAAACTTTTATCCTTTATTGGAAAATTATTTTCCTCCGGAAGCTGAGTCACTTTTACTAGAGGGAAGAACTGCGCCGATTATACTGGGAAGAACGCGGTTTTGGAGAGAACTGCGCCGATTATACTGGGAGGGAAGAACTGCGCCGACTATACTGGGAGGGAAGAACTGCGCCGACTATACTGGGAGGGAAGAACTGCGCCGACTATACTGGGAGGGAAGAACTGCGCCGATTATACTGGGAGGGAAGAACTGCGCCGATTATACTGGGAGGGAAGAACTGCGCCGATTATACTGGGAGGGAAGAACTGCGCCGACTATACTGGGAGGGAAGAACTGCGCCGACTATACTGGGAGGGAAGAACTGCGCCGACTATACTGGGAGGGAAGAACTGCGCCGACTATACTGGGAGGAAGAACTGCGCCGACTATACTGGGAGGAAGAACTGCGCCGACTATACTGGGAGGGAAGAACTGCGCCGATTATACTGGGAGGGAAGAACTGCGCCGATCTGAGATACTGGGAGAGGGAAGAACTGCGCCGATTATACTGGGAGGGAAGAACTGCGCCGATTATACTGGGAGGAAGAACTGCGCCGATTATACTGGGAGGGAAGAACTGCGCCGACTATACTGGGAGGGAAGAACTGCGCCGACTATACTGGGAGGGAAGAACTGCGCCGATTATACTGGGAGGGAAGAACTGCGCCGACTATACTGGGAGGGAAGAACTGCGCCGACTATACTGGGAGGGAAGAACTGCGCCGATTATACTGGGAGGGAAGAACTGCGCGATATACTGGGAGGGAAGAACTGCGCCGATTATACTGGGAGGGAAGAACTGCGCCGATTATACTGAGTAGGGAAGAACTGCGCCGATTATACTGGGAGGGAAGAACTGCGCCGATTATACTGGGAGGAAGAACTGCGCCGATTATACTGGGAGGAAGAACTGCGCCGACTATACTGGGAGGAAGAACTGCGCCGATTATACTGGGAGGGAAGAACTGCGCCGATTATACTGGGAGGGAAGAACTGCGCCGATTATACTGGGAGGGAAGAACTGCGCCGACTATACTGGAGGGAAGAACTGCGCCGATTATACTGGGAGGGAAGAACTGCGCCGACTATACTGGGAGGGAAGAACTGCGCCGACTATACTGGGAGGGAAGAACTGCGCCGATTATACTGGGAGGGAAGAACTGCGCCGATTATACTGGGAGGGAAGAACTGCGCCGATTATACTGGGAGGGGAAAAACTGCGCCGACTTTAAACTGGGAGGGAAGAACTGCGCCGATTATACTGGGAGGGGAAAAACTGCGCCGACTATACTGGGAGGAAGAACTGCGCCGATTATACTGGGAGGGAAGAACTGCGCCGACTATACTGGGAGGAAGAACTGCGCCGATTATACTGGAGGGAAGAACTGCGCCGATTAAACTGGAGGGAAGAACTGCGCCGATTATACTGGGAGGGAAGAACTGCGCCGACTATACTGGGAGGAAGAACTGCGCTGATTATACTGGGAGGGAAGAACTGCGCCGACTATACTGGAGGGGAAAAACTGCGCCGATTATACTGGGAGGGAAGAACTGCGCCGATATACTGGAGGGAAGAACTGCGCCGATTATACTGGAGGAAGAACTGCGCCGATTATACTGGGAGGAAGAACTGCGCCGATTATACTGGGAGGAAGAACTGCGCCGACTATACTGGAGAGGAAGAACTGCGCCGACTATACTGGGAGGGAAGAACTGCGCCGACTATACTGGAGAGGAAGAACTGCGCCGATTATACTGGGAGGAAGAACTGCGCCGACTATACTGGGAGGAAGAACTGCGCCGATATACTGGGAGGAAGAACTGCGCCGACTATACTGGGAGGAAGAACTGCGCCGATTATACTGGGAGGGGAAGAACTGCGCCGACTATACTGGGAGGAAGAACTGCGCCGATTATACTGGGAGGAAGAATTGCGCCGATTATACTGGGAGGGAAGAACTGCGCCGATTATACTGGGAGGGAAGAATGCGCCGATTATACTGGGAGGAAGAACTGCGCCGATTATACTGGGAGGGAAGAACTGCGCCGATTATACTGGAGGGAAGAACTGCGCCGACTATACTGGGAGGAAGAACTGCGCCGATTATACTGGGAGGAAGAACTGCGCCGATTATACTGGGAGGAAGAACTGCGCCGATATACTGGGAGGAAGAACTGCGCCGACTATACTGGGAGGGAAGAACTGCGCCGATTATACTGGGAGGGAAGAACTGCGCCGACTATACTGGGAGGGAAGAACTGCGCCGACTATACTGGGAGGGAAGAACTGCGCCGACTATACTGGGAGGGAAGAACTGCGCCGATTATACTGGGAGGGAAGAACTGCGCCGACTATACTGGGAGGGAAGAACTGCGCCGATTATACTTTGGTGACTACACACTTCCAGTTATAATCCGAGGAGGATGAATCTCAAAACATTTTGACGTGTAAATGACGAGCATATTTACACATTCGTTAAAGTTTCACCATTGTATGACTATACCAGTACCAGTATGATCACCTTTTATACATAAACAAATTAAATAGAAACAAAAATCAAGTTTATATCCGGTAAAGTCTTCCTTCAAATGTGTAATTCGTTGGAGCGCTTTGATCAAGAAAATTACATTGCCTTTCCGTCACCGTGTCTCTAGTAGGTTATCGACAAACTGGAAGGGGCTCAGCGACACGCACAAAATAATGATCGACCTAGAATATTATATAATAAGGTACCTTAAATAAGAATTTCAGCAAAGCAAAGGAGGCAAAACGTAATTCACAGAGGCATCTTAATATTCTTCATTTAGTCATGCACTTAAAATTACACCCAGCGACAACAGCCATGCGGTGATTTACATTTCTTTATTTATATTAGTGATTTGTATATTGAATAGCTTAGCAGTTAGTTAATGGGCTTTAAAATATATAGATTACATTAGAGTCATTAAGGATGCACATATCCTTATCCTTTTATGGTGCCCCGTGGCCTGGTGGCTAAGGCTCTCACTTCACACGGTGAGTCCGGGTTCGATTCCCGGCTATGGTAGAAACAGTGGGCGTGTTCCTTACACAGATTGTCTATGTTTCCCAATAGTAAAATGTGTACCTGGGTGTTAATCGATTGGTGTGGGTCGCATTCTGGGACAAAACTGACCTAATTTGCCCGAAATACTTTGCATAACAAGCGGCTTTCTATATAGCAGTATGTCATTGATGTCAGCTCTGTATACCTTGTTCATGTACTTGTAGAATTTAATATATTATTATTCTTTTCGCCACCAGAGAAGAATAGTTTAAAATCTAAACAAGGTACTAGAGGAAACGCTAATCGTATATCCACTGAGAGAGAGATACTGGAAGCACCTGCCTGGCGGAGGCTGTATATATAGTGGCTGTGAGATTAAAACAGATGAAGGTATCCAGTGAGGAAATATTGCAAAACTCAAATTTAAGAGATGTGTAAAGCCATCATCAGAATTGCTTTTCTCGTCAATGCGCTTTCCTTTAGCGAAATTAAAAAAAATATATATTTTGTATATCTGGAAGTCATCTTCTTGCCTGTGTCCTCTAAAAGATACACAGCCTACTGCCTGTGTCCTCTATGAGATACACAGCCTACTGCCTGTGTCCTCTATGAGATACACAGCCTACTGACTGTGTCCTCTATGAGATACACAGCCTACTGCCTGTGTCCTCTAAGAGATACACAGCCTACTGCCTGTGTCCTCTAAGAGATATACTGCCTACTGCCTGTGTCCTCTAAGAGATACACAGCCTACAGCCTGTGTCCTCTAAGAGATACACAGCCTACTGCCTGTGTCCTCTAAGAGATACACAGCCTACTGCCTGTGTCCTCTAAGAGATACACAGCCTACTGACTGTGTCCTCTAAGAGATACACAACCTACTGCCTGTGTCCTCTAAGAGATACACAACCTACTGCCTGTGTCCTCTAAGAGATACACAGCTTACTGCCTGTGTCCTCTAAGAGATACATAACCTACTGCCTGTGTCCTCTAAGAGATACACAGCCTACTGCCTGTGTCCCCTATGAGATACACAGCCTACTGCCTGTGTCCTCTAAGAGATACACAGCCTACTGCCTGTGTCCTCTAAGAGATACACAGCTTACTGCCTGTGTCCTCTAAGAGATACACAGCCTATTGCCTGTGTCCTATATGAGATACACAGCATACTGCCTGTGTCCTCTATGAGATACACAGCCTACTGCCTGTGTCCTCTATGAGATACACAGCCTACTGCCTGTGTCCTCTAAGATATACACAGCCTACTGCCTGTGTCCTCTAAGAGATACACAACCTACTGCCTGTGTCCTCTAAGAGATACACAGCCTACTGCCTGTGTCCTCTAAGAGATACACAGCCTACTGCCTGTGTCCTCTAAAAGATACACAGCCTACTGCCTGTGTCCTCTAAGAGATACACAGCCTACTGCCTGTGTCCTCTAAAAGATACACAACCTACTGCCTGTGTCCTCTAAGAGATACACAGCCTACTGCCTGTGTCCTCTAAAAGATACACAGCCTACTGTCTGCGTCCTCTAGGAGATACACAGCCTATTGCCTGTGTCCTCTATGAGATACACAGCCTACTGCCTGTGTCCTCTAGGAGATACACAGCCTACTGCCTGTGTCCTCTAGGAGATACACAGCCTACTGCCTGTGTCCTCTAAAAGATACACAGCCTACTGCCTGTGTCCTCTAAAAGATACACAGCCTACTGCCTGTGTCCTCTAGGAGATACACAGCCTACTGCCTGTGTCCTCTAGGAGATACACAGCCTACTGCCTGTGTCCTCTAAGAGATACACAGCCTACTGCCTGTGTCCTCTAAAAGATACACAGCCTACTGTCTGCGTCCTCTAGGAGATACACAGCCTACTGCCTGTGTCCTCTAAGAGATACACAACCTACTGCCTGTGTCCTCTAAGAGATACACAGCCTACTGCCTGTGTCCTCTAAGAGATACACAACCTACTGCCTGTGTCCTCTAAGAGATACACAGCCTACTGCCTGTGTCCTCTAAGAGATACACAGCCTACTGCCTGTGTCCTCTAAGAGATACACAGCCTACTGCCTGTGTCCTCTAGGAGATACACAGCCTATTGCCTGTGTCCTCTAGGAGATACACAGCCTACTGCCTGTGTCCTCTAGGAGATACACAGCCTACTGCCTGTGTCCTCTAAGAGATACACAGCCTACTGCCTGTGTCCTCTAAAAGATACACAGCCTACTGCCTGTGTCCTCTAAGAGATACACAGCTTACTGCCTGTGTCCTCTAAGAGATACACAGACTATTGCCTGTGTCCTCTATGAGATACACAGCCTACTGCCTGTGTCCTCTATGAGATACACAGCCTACTGCCTGTGTCCTCTAAGAGATACACAGCCTACTGCCTGTGTCCTCTAAGAGATACACAGCTTACTGCCTGTGTCCTCTAAGAGATACACAGCCTATTGCCTGTGTCCTCTATGAGATACACAGCCTACTGCCTGTGTCCTCTAAGAGATACACAGCCTACTGCCTGTGTCCTCTAAGAGATACACAGCTTACTGCCTGTGTCCTCTATGAGATACACAGCCTACTGCCTGTGTCCTCTATGAGATACACAGCCTACTGCCTGTGTCCTCTAAGAGATACACAGCCTACTGCCTGTGTCCTCTAAGAGATACACAGCCTACTGCCTGTGTCCTCTAAGAGATACACAGCCTATTGCCTGTGTCCTCTATGAGATACACAGCCTACTGCCTGTGTCCTCTATGAGATACACAGCCTACTGCCTGTGTCCTCCAAGAGATACACAACCTACTGCCTGTGTCCTCTAAGAGATACACAACCTACTGCCTGTGTCCTCTAAGAGATACACAGCCTACTGCCTGTGTCCTCTAAGAGATACACAGCCTACTGCCTGTGTCCTCTAAGAGATACACAACCTACTGCCTGTGTCCTCTAAGAGATACACAACCTACTGCCTGTGTCCTCTAAGAGATACACAGCCTACTGCCTGTGTCCTCTAAGAGATACACAACCTACTGCCTGTGTCCTCTAAGAGATACACAACCTACTGCCAACATTCACCATAATGTACGAGGGTTGCACAATGTATCTATTGATGTCTTATGATAAAATATAAAAACAGTAAAACCATCAACTTGAGTTGCATAACAATTCAGTGCAGAATTGTGATCTTTGTGACAATCTGAAGCAAAGACCCAGAGAATGTTCACGTTCTCTCTCTTAGCCGCTGAAGAAGAAAATCTCTTTCACACATGTTGCAAATTATGTGTCGGCTCTTCAACACAAGTTTACTTTTTTTGATCCCAATTCCTTCAAGATGACCTTGATCCCAACTCCTTCAAGATGACCTTGGTCGTTTTCCATCACATGAAATATTCTTGAAAATCGCGATGTGAATCACGAAGTTATCTCAAAGTATTTCTGTCACCGCTCAAGTCGAGAAAGAAATCCCCGTATTGCATAACCCCAGCCCCCTGCAACTCAATGCATAGGACTGGAATAAAGAATAGTGCGGTATAAGTTTCTGATGCAATTTAATATCACCGTTGAGAAGTTGATGTGACTCAGAAGAGACATTCACATGTTATTGAATAAAATCTAACATCCCAACTTTTCTTTTTATTAAGAATGATATTGAAATATACACAGTCCGAAACTTATTCAAATCTTCGTCACCAGATTTCAAAGTTTAAAGCCAATCGGATCAGGCATTTTCTAGCTTTATCCCAAAATACATTAGCACTAATTTCTAAGCTGCTTAGCGGCGTAGATGTTTTGAATTTAATAAAAAAAGGCATTTATAAAACATCGCATGACAGCTAGTGTTTCATTTATTCAAATATAGGCAATGCAAATGACAAATATGGACCTACACAAGCCAAAACCAATCAAAACTTTTCTCTAAATAAGACTAACCAGCATTTGAGGTTTAGAACTGATCAGAAGAAATATTCTCCAGTAATTTCAAAGACGTCAATTTTTTTTTTTTAAATTGCTAATTAAAACTCACATAATCCAAGGTCGAGGCGAAGCTTTTAATGAGAGAAACAGATCAGCAATGAAAGTTTGAAGCCGACTAGATGTATTCTCTAGTCACTAAAGTTTGAAGCCGACTAGATGTATTCTCTAGTCACTAAAGTTTGAAGCCGACTAGATGTATTCTCTAGTCACTAAAGTTTGAAGCCGACTAGATGTATTCTCTAGTCACTAAAGTTTGAAGCCGACTAGATGTATTCTCTAGTCACTAAAGTTTGAAGCCGACTAGATGTATTCTCTAGTCACTAAAGTTTGAAGCCGACTAGATGTATTCTCTAGTCACTAAAGTTTGAAGCCGACTAGATGTATTCTCTAGTCACTAAAGTTAGAAGCCGACTAGATGTATTCTCTAGTCACTAAAGTTTAAAGCCGACTAGATGTATTCTCTAGTCACTAAAGTTAGAAGCTGACTAGATGTATTCTCTAGTCACTAAAGTTAGAAGCCGACTAGATGTATTCTCTAGTCACTAAAGTTAGAAGCCGACTAGATGTATTCTCTAGTCACTAAAGTTTGAAGCCGACTAGATGTATTCTCTAGTCACTAAAGTTAGAAGCAGACTAGATGTATTCTCTAGTCAATAAAGTTAGAAGGCGACTAGATGTATTCTCTAGTCACTAAAGTTAGAAGCCGACAAGATGTATTTTCTAGTCAATAAAGTTAGAAGCCAACTAGATGTATTCTCTAGTCACTAAAGTTAGAAGCCGACTAGATGTATTCTCTAGTCACTAAAGTTAGAAGCTGACTAGATGTATTCTCTAGTCACTAAAGTTAGAAGACGACTAGATGTATTCTCTAGTCACTAAAGTTGGAAGCTGATTAGATGTATTCTCTAGTCACTAAAGTTAGAAGCCGACTAGATGTATTCTCTAGTCACTAAAGTTAGAAGCTGACTAGATGTATTCTCTAGTCACTAAAGTTAGAAGCCGACTAGATGCATTTTCTAGTCACTAAAGTTAGAAGCCGACTAGATGTATTTTCTAGTCACTAAAGTTAGAAGCCGTCAAGATGTATTTTCTAGTCACTAAAGTTAGAAGCCGACTAGATGTATTCTCTAGTCACTAAAGTTAGAAGCTGACTAGATGTTTTCTCTAGTCACTAAAGTTAGAAGCCGACTAGATGTATTCTCTAGTCACTAAAGTTAGAAGCTGACTAGATTTATTCTCTAGTCACTAAAGTTAGAAGACGACTAGATGTATTCTCTAGTCACTAAAGTTGGAAGCTGATTAGATGTATTCTCTAGTCACTAAAGTTAGAAGCCGACTAGATGTATTCTCTAGTCACTAAAGTTAGAAGCTGACTAGATGTATTCTCTAGTCACTAAAGTTAGAAGCCGACTAGATGTATTTTCTAGTCACTAAAGTTAGAAGCCGACTAGATGTATTATCTAGTCACTAAAGTTAAAAGTCGACTAGATGTATTCTCTAGTCACTAAAGTTTGAAGCCGACTATATGTATTCTCTAGTAACTAAAGTTAGAAGCCGACTAGATGTATTTTCTAGTCACTAAAGTTAGAAGCCGAATAGATGTATTCTCTAATCACTAAAGTTAGAAGTCGACTAGATGTATTCTCTAGTCACTAAAGTTTGAAGCCGACAAGATGTATTCTCTAGTCACTAAAGTTAGAAGCCGACTAGATGTATTTTCTAGTCACTAAAGTTAGAAGCCGACTAGATATATTCTCTAGTCACTAAAGTTAGAAGTCGACTAGATGTATTCTCTAGTCACTAAAGTTAGAAGCCGACTAGATGTATTTTCTAGTCATTAAAGTTAGAAGCCGACTAGATGTATTTTCTAGTCACTAAAGTTAGAAGCCGACTAGATGTATTCTCTAGTCACTAAAGTTACAAGTCGACTAGATGTATTCTCTAGTCACTAAAGTTTGAAGCCGACTAGATGTATTCTCTAGTCACTAAAGTTAGAAGTCGACTAGATGTATTCTCTAGTCACTAAAGTTAGAAGCCGACTTGATGTATTCCCTAGTCACTACACGGAGTCTAACAATTACAAGTTTTGTTAGAAATTATGTGTTGATATTTTTCAGGAGAAGTATTGAATGAACCTTCCACTCAAACCCTGAGAAGAACTCCTGACATAGAACAAATTGTAACTTAATGATGTTGACGTATCTTGGAGACTTGTAGGACTTTAGGGACACTGGGGACGCAAACAATGTCCCTCTTCAGTGCCCACCGTCTTAGACATGTCCCTCTTCAGTGTCCACAGTCTTAGCTTCCCAACTAACACCGGGACCCGGGATTAGCAACATACGGTTCCTGTATAATAATAATAATAATAATAATAATAATAATAATAATAATAATAATAATAATAATAATAATAATACTTTATTGAGACATGGTACAATGATACATTATAAACAAAATTACGTCAGTAAACTTTTTAGTGGACTATATAATTATGACGAATTTATTAAGTGAACTTGACTGATTAAAGTTTTATGTTTGATCTACTATTTTACAAGTATTAAGCACATAATTTCATATTATTACAAATTAATAATGTACTAATTTATTACATCTGTGGTGTATCCCAGTACCTCACACAGCCAGACTGAATAAAAAATTGGCCAACCTCTATCAACCTTACCTGTTGTGTTGAGTTTCATGCACACTGGGAGACATACCTTAATATTGCAGAATACATGGGGTAGTAGACATGGGAGACACACCTTAATATTGCAGAATACATGGGGTAGTAGACATGGGAGACACACCTTAATATTGCAGAATACATGGGGTAGTAAACATGGGAGACATAGCTTAATATTGCAATAATATTGGTAGAATTACCGACAATATGTTAAGTAAAAGGACACAATTGCAACTAATGTGACATTTTATTGTGGCAACGTTTCGCTCTCCAGTTGCAATTGTGTCCTTTTACTTAATATTGCAGAATACATGGGTAGTAGACATGGGAGACACACCTTAATATTGCAGAATACATGGGGTAGTAGACATGGGAGAGACACCTTAATATTGCAGAATACATGGGGTAGTAGACATGGGAGACACACCTTAATATTGCAGAATACATGGGGTAGTAGACATGGGAGACACACCTTAATATTGCAGAATACATGGGGTAGTAGACATGGGAGACATACCTTAATATTGCAGAATACATGGGGTAGTAGACATGGGAGACATACCTTAATATTGCAGAATACATGGGTAGTAGACATGGGAGACACACCTTAATATTGCAGA
>WNWK01050537.1:0-12794 GCA_009830355.1 Cherax destructor | reverse complement strand
ACAAAATTTATAATGAAAATTTACTGGGTTTTATACCACGTTTATAACTTCGTGTTTATATGGTGATTAGCATCACCCCATGATCCCTCGATGATCCCCCCATGATCCCCCGCATGATCCCCCGCATGATGCCCCGCATGATGCCCCGCATGATGCCCTGCATGATCCCCCGCATGATGCCCCGATGATGCCCCCGCATGATGCCCCATGATGCCCGCATGATCCCCCGCATGATCCCCCCGCATGATGCCCCGCATGATCCCCCGCATGATCCCGCATGATGCCCTGCATGATCCCCCCGCATGATGCCCGCATGATGCCCTTCCCATGATGCCCGCATGATCCCCCGCATGATCCCCCGCATGATCCCCCGCATGATCCCCCGGAGGCCCGCATGATCCCCCCGATGATCCCCGCATGATGCCCCGATGATCCCCCCATGATCCCCCGCATGATGCCCTGCATGATGCCCCGATGATGCCTCGATGATGCCTGCATGATCCCCCGCATGATGCCCCATGATCCCCCGCAGGGCCCTGCATGATCCCCCCTAAATCCCCCGCATGATGCCCGCATGACCCCGCAGGGCCCCGCATGATCCCCCACATGATGCCTCGCATGATGCCCGAATGATCCCCCCGATGATCCCCCACATGATGCCTCGCATGATGCCCGCATGATCCCCCACGATCCCCTGATGATGCCTCCTGATGCCCCACATGATGCCTCGCAGATGCCCCGATGATCCCCCACATGATCCCTTTATGATCCCCCGCATGATGCCCCGCTTTCCCCCATGATGCCCCGCGATCCCCCATGATGCCCGCATGATGCCTGCATGATGCCCCGATGAGCCCGCATGATGCCCCATGATGCCACGCATGATGCCCAGAAACCCATGATGCCCCGCATGATACCCCCGTGATGTGCCGATGCCCCGATGATCCCCCGCATGACGCCCCGCATGATACCCCTCTACTGGAACATTCTGACGACAGTATTTTAAAGGGAATGTTTAGGTAGAAAAGGGATAGGCATACAGTGTGATGTAAGTCAGTTCAATGATCATGATAAGAAACATAATTTAATTGATTTGTCTCTAGCAATATATTGATGATAGTAATTAGGGTGTAATTTTATCCTTTTTAGATACAATAAGAGGATCTTTTTTCATGACTTTTACCCAAAAAGAGGCATTAATAGTGACGTTGTAAATATATATTTTTCAATGTTTTTTTTTTACCTATTTTATTTTTTTTGACGAATGAAAATTATAATGTTTTGTTTTTTTTTTTTTTTAAATATATATATATATATATATATATATATATATATATATATATATATATATATATATATATATATATATATATATATATATATATATATATATATATATATATATATATATATATATATATATTTATTTCCAAGTATTAAAAATAAAAAATGTGCTTTGAACTAAGATGACTTTTTCCTTATTTTCTCAAAACAAAGTCAAAACTCCAATTTAAAACTTTTTATCAAACAGACATGATAACCAAAAGAAAGATAAAAAAAAAAAGAGACATGGAGGATCAGTGGGGCTTATGCCTGACTGAGCCAGTGAGAAAGATATAAAGATAAAAAAAAAGGAATAAAAAAAAATTTAGAGAACTTTGGTTAATGAGGAAGCAGCAGGGGAGGAGAGACCAGGAGTGGTCATGAACAGGGGGGATATCCATAAAAATTACTGCCCGACTGGAAGGGTTAAAGGGTTTTACGTGCCTACTGGGAAAAGGGGGGAAAAGTTTAAAAAAAAAAGGAAAAAAACCCAAAAAATTTAAGGGGGGGGGGAAAAAAAACCCCGGGGGAAACAGGAGGAAAAAAAAAAAAACCCCCCCAAAAATTTTTTTGGTTTGGGGCCCTTTTTAAAAAAACCCCCCCCCCCGGCCCCCGGGGAAATTTGGGAAATTAAAAAAAAGGTTTTTAAAAAAAAAAAAATTTTTTTTTTTTTTAAAAAAAAAAAAAAATTTTTTTTTTTTTTTTTTTAAAATAAATTTTTTAAAAAAATAAAAAAAAAAATTTTTTTTTTTTTTTTTTTTTCCCCCTTTTAAAAAAAAAAAAATTTTTTTTAAAAATTTTTAAAAAAAGCAAAAAAAAAAATTTTTTAAAAAAGGAAAAAAAAAAAAGGGTTGGGGTTTAAAAAAAAATTTTTGGGGGGCCCCCCCCAAAAAAATTTTTTTTTAAAAAAAGGAATAAAAAAAAAAATAAAGGAAAAAAAAAAGGGGGGGGGGGGGAAAAAAAAAAAAAAGGGGGGAAAAAAAAGGGGAAAATTTTTTAAAAAAAAACCCTAAAAGGGGAAAAAAAAAGGGAAAAAAGGAAAGGGGGAAAACCCAAAAAAATTAAAAAAAACCCTAAAAAAAAGGGTCTTTTTTTAAAAAAATTTTTTAAAATTTAAAAGGGGGGGGAAAAAATTTTGGGGGTTTAAAAAACCAAGGGGGGCCAAAAAACCCCCCCCAAAAAAATTTTAAAAAAAAGGGAAAAACCAAAAAAAAAAAAAGGGGAAAAAAAAAAAATTTTTAAAAATGGGGGAAAAAAAGGGGGGGGAAAACCCCCTTTAAAAAGGGGAAAATTTTTAAAAAATGAAAAAATTTTTTTTTAAAAAAACCCCGGGGAAAAAAAAAATTTGATGGGGGGGGAAAATTTTAAAAAATTAAAAAAAAAAAGGGGGGAAAAAATTTCGGGGGAAAAATTTTTCCAAAAAAAATTAAAAAAACCAAAAAAAAAAAAAAAAAGGGCCCCAAAAATTTTTTCCCCCCAAAAAAAGGGGGGAAAAAAGGGGGAAAGGTTTTGGGGGGAAAAAAAAAAAAGGGAAAAAAAAAATTTTTGAAAACCCCCGGGGAAAAAAAAAAAGAAAAAAAATTTTAAAACCCGGGAAAGCCCCCCAAAAAAAAAAAGGAAAAAAAAGAAAATTGGGAAGAAAAAAGGGGGAAAAAAAAAAAAAATTTAAAAAAAAAAAATTTTTTGGGGAGAAAAAAAAAAAAAAAGGGGGGGAAAATTCCCCCCCCCCCAAAAAAAAAAAGGGGGGGCCCCAAAAAAAAAAAGGGGGGGTTGGGGGGGAAAAGGGGGGGGAAAAATTTAAAAAAAAAAAAAACCCAAAACCCCCCCCCAAAAAAAAACCCAAAAAAAAGGGGGGAAACCAAAAAGGGGTTAAAAAATTGGGGGGGCCGGAAAGAAACCCCCAAAAAACCCTTTTTTAAGGGAAAAATGAAAAGGAAAAAAGGGGGGGAAAAAAAAATTTTTTAAAAAAAAAAAAAGGAAAAAAAAAAAAAAAAAAAAAGGAAATTTTGGGGTTTAATTTTAAAAAAAAAAAGGGGGAAAGGGGGGGCCCCCCCCCGGGGGGGGGGGAAAAACCCGGGGGCCCCCCCAAAAAAAAAGGGGGGAAAAGGGGGGGGTTTTTTTGGGCCCCCTTAAAAAAAAAAAAAAATTTTTTTTTTGGAAAAAAAAAGGGGGGGTTTAAAAGGGTTGGGCCCCCCAAAAGGAAAAAAAATTTAAATTTTTTAAAAAAAGGGAAAAGAAAAACCCCCCAAAAAAAAACCCTTTTTTTTTTGGGGGGAATTTTTTTTTCCCCCCAAACCAAAAAAAATTTTTGGGGGGGAAAAAAAAAGGGGGGGTTTTGCCCCCCAAAAAAATTTAAGAAAAAACCCCCCGGGGGGGGGTTTTTGGGGGGAAACCCCCGGGGGCCCCAAAAAAAAAAAAAAAAAAAAGGGGGGGGGGGCCCCCGGGGCCCCCCAACCCCCTATTAAAAAAAAAAAACCCCAAAGGCCCCTTTTTTTTTTTAAAAAAAAAAAAAAAAGGGGGGGCCCCCAAAAAAAGGGGGGGGGCCCTTAAAAAAAAAACCCCCGGGGGGCCTCCCCCCCCCCAAAAAAAAAGGGTTTTTTTTTCCCCTTAAAATTTGAAAAAAGGGAAAGAAAATTTTTTGGGAAAAAGGGAAAAGGGGGGGGGGGGGGGAAAAAAAAAAGGGGGGAAAAACCCCCCCCCCCCTTTTCCCCCCCCCCTTTTTTCCCCCCTTTTTAAAAAAAAATTTTTTTTTTCCGGCACCGGGGCCCCAAAACCCCAGATTGTTCCACTTCCTGAGAACTTTGTGACTGAGTCACAGATGACACAGATGAGTCACATCCCTGTGACTCATCTGATTTTTTAATTTGAAACCCCCAGTTCCTGTGTCCCATCTCCGAAAAAACCCCGGCCCTATCCACCTTGTCAATTCCCTTCTCAGTATTTTATATGTCGTTAATGTTCCCCTATCCCTCTCCCAGTGTCGTGGGGTTTATTTCCCTTAACCTCTCCAAGTAGGACATACCCGTCAGCTCCAGGACTATTCTTGCTGCAAACCATTGCACTTTCTCTAATTTTTTGACATGTTTGACCAGGTGTGGGTTCCAAACTGGTGCTACATACTCCAATATGGGCCTGACAGTACATGGTGTACAGTGTCTTGAATGACTCTTAACTCAGGTATCGAAACGCTATTCTTAGGTTTGCCAGGCCCCCATATGCCGCAGCCGTTATTTGGTTGATGTGCGCCTCAGGAGAAGTGCTCGGTATGATACTCACCCAAAGATCTTTTTTCTTGAGTGAGGTTTGTAGCCTTTAGAGCCCTGGCCTGTACTTTATCCGTGGTTTTCTTTGAACATCGTCAATCTTCATGACTTTGCGTTTGGTGGGGTTAAACTCCAGGAGCCAGTTGCTAGACCAGGCTTGCAGCCTATCCAGATCCCATTGTAGTCCTACCTGATCCTCATCTGTTTGAATTCTTCATATTAGCTTCACATTGTCTGCAAACAGGGACACCTCTGAATCTACCCTTTCCGTCATGTCGTTCACATATACCAGAAATAGCGCCGGCTCTAGGACTGACCCCTGAGGAACCCTTCTCGTCATAGGCGCCCACTCTGGCACCTCGTCACATACCATCACTTGTTGTTTCCTTCTTGACAGTTATTCTCTGATCCATTGCAGTGTTTTTTTTTTTTTTTTTTTATTCCTTCCTACATCTTTACCTTTTACACTAATCTCTTGTATGCCACTCATCTCTCTCCTGTCTTATTTCTTTTACCTTGCTGTAAAACTCCAGTAGGTTTGTGAGACAGGATTTCTCTTCCCTGAAACTGCGCTGATTATCTTGTATTAGCTCATTCCTTTCTAGATGCTCCACCACTCTTCTGATAAGCTTCTCCACGTCAGTGACACTGGTCTGTAGCTTAATGCTGTCTGTTTGTCTCATTTCTTAAAAATTGCTACTACATTTGCTGTCTTCCACACTTCAGGTAGTTTCTCTGTTTCCATAGATGTATTGAGGATTGTTGTTAGATGAACACACAATTCATCTGCTCCTTGTCTCAAGACACATGGAGAGATGTTGACCGGTCCCACCGCCTTTGAGGTATCTAGTGTACCCTACCATTCCGGTTTTCTGGACTTTTCTGTCTCAACTGAAAATGCTTCCTTAAATCTCACGTTGAGGTCTTCACATACTTCATGGTCGTTTCTTGTGATCTCCCTTCCTTCTTTCCTTAGCCTGATTAACTGGTCCTTGACTCTTGTTTTCGTCCTAGTGTGGCTGTACAACAGCTTTGGGTCAGATTCGGTTTTCGATGCTGTCATTCTCATAATGCCAATGGGCCTCACTTCTTATCTCTACATATTCTTTTCTGGCTCTTCGACTAATCTCCTTATTTTCCTGTGGCCTGTCTTTTATACCTTTTCCATTCTCTAGCTTCTCTCCACACCTTTGGGTGAACCAAGAGCTTATTCTGGTTTTCCCATTGTTTCTGGTGTGTGTGTGTGTGTGTGTGTGTGTGTGTGTGTGTATTCCACTATATGTGGTATCTTCTGGCCCTGCCTCTCAACTTACCATTTGCCAGATTCATTCCTGGCCTAATGGGCTCTGTTGCACATTCTCTTAAAACTCTGGAGCCTGCCTCTACCACTTCTTCATCGAGGACATTCCAATTCCTGACCTCCCTGAGACTGAAGAAATACTTCCTGACATCCCTGTGACTCATCTGTGTCTTTAAATTCCAGTTGTTCTCTCGTCTCTCGAACAGTCTTTTCCCTGTTTACCCTATCAGTTCCTCTTAGTATTTTGAATGTCGCAACATGTCTTCCTTGGTCTTTCTGTCCTCAAGTATCTTTATTTTCATTTCCGTTAGCCTCTTTTTGTAGCTCATACTCCTTGGCTCTGGAACAAGTCTTGTTGAGTACTGCTGAACTTTCTCCATTTTCTTAACATTCTTCGTCGGGTGTGGGTTCCATACTGGTGTGCACTCCAAGATGGGTCTGACTTATGTTGTATAAAGCGCCCTAAATGACTCGTTGAGATTCCTGTAGGCCACTCTGATTTGCCAGGCTAGCCTTGGTTGTGGAGGTTATTGAGTTGATGTGATCCTCTGGTGATTTGCCATACACTATGCTTTACCTTTGAATGAGGTCTTCAGCATTTGTCCCTTTAGTCAATAGTCAATACCCTGTAACTAGTCTTCTGCCCCTTTCAGAGTCTTTATAACCTTGCATTAGCTGGAGTTAAATTTAGGCAACCACTTATCTGACTAACCCTGTGGTTTGTTGACATCCATTTGTAGTCGTTCCTCTTTCTCATCATTATGCATTCTGCTCAAAAAGAGAAACATCTTACTCAGTCCTATGAGGTATGATAACGTAAACCAGAAATAGTAGTGGCCCTCATATCGATCCTTGCAGAACCCCGCTTGTTACTTTTCCTCATTCTGACATCACTTTCAATCCTGGATAATACTCTTTCTGTCATTTCTCTGAGGTACTCTTTGATTCACCGAAGTACGTTCCCTGTTATTCGTTACACCAAATCTATAGTAGGAAGTGGTATTTAATGCCTTCTTGCAGTCTAAGAAGATTCAGTCCACCCACCCTCTCTCTATCTCCCCTGTCTCACTCCCATTACTATGTCATAGAATTCCAAAAGATTGAGAAGGGAAGATAGTAGTGCTGTTGTGTATGATAATATATGTAACTATATTTGTGTATACTGTATACCTGAATAAACTTACTTATTAATTATCCCTGTAGGATCACTCCCCTATGATCACCGCTTTTGGGAGGGTGTTCTTCTTTAATCACCTACCTAGCTCAGTAGGCACGTGGAAACCCTTTATAATCACTTCCAGTCGGGCAGTAATATTTTTATGGATATCCTCCCTGTTCATGACCACTCCTGGTCTCTCCTACCGCTGCTGCTTCCTCATTAACCTAAGTTCTCTCAATGTTTTTTTATTCCTTTATTTATTTATCTTTATATCTTTCTCAGCTGGCTCAGTCAGGCATAAGTCCCACTGATCCTCCATGTCAATCTTTTTAATTCCTCTTCATATCTTTCTTTTGGTTATCATGTCATGTTTGTATGAAAAGTGTTAGTGGGAGAAATTGTTGACTTTTGTTGTTAAACGAGTAAAATAAGGAAAAGAAGTCATACTTAGTTCAAAAGCACAGTTTTTATTTGTTAATACTTGGAAATAAGATATATATATATATATATATATATATATATATATATATATATATATATATATATATATATATATATATATATATATATATATATATATATATATATATATATATATATATATATATATATATTTTCATATATAACATTGATCGAATTTTCATTCGATCAAACAATAAAATAGGTAAACAAAAACATTGAAAAAATATATATTTACAACGTCACTATATACCATTGACACACTCTAGTTTCAGTGGTAAGTCATGACAAAAGATCCTCTTAGCTTGTATACTGAAAAGTGATAAAATTACATCCTAGAGTATACTATCATCAACTATAGTATGCTAGAGACAACATACAGTGTAGTATATGTATTAACATTATCATGATCATTGAACTGACATTACACATCACACTGTACTGACCTCATCCACTGTACCATACTGACATCATTCACTATAATATACTGTCGTCAGAATGTTCCAGTAGAGGGGTATCATGCGGGGCGTCATGCGGGGCATCATGCGGGGCATCATGCGGGGCATCATGCGGGGTATCATGCGGGGCATCATGCGGGGTATCATGCTGGGCATCATGCGTGGCATCATGTGGGGCATCATGCGGGGCATCATGCGAGGCATCATGCGAGGCATCATGCGGGGCATCATGCGGGGATCATGCGGGGCATCATGCGGGGCATTATGCGGGGCATCATGCGGGGCATCATGCGAGGCATCATGTGGGGCATCATGCGGGGCATCATGCGAGGCATCATGTGGGGCATCATGCGAGGCATCATGCGAGGCATCATGTGGGGTATCATGCGAGGCATCATGCGAGGCATCATGTGGGGCATCATGCGGGGCATCATTCGAGGCATCATGCGAGGCATCATGTGGGGCATCATGCGGGGCATCATGCGGGGCATCATGCGGGGCATCATGCGGGGCATCATGCGGGGCATCATGCGGGGCATCATGCGGGGCATCATGCGGGGCATCATGCGGGGCATCATGCGAGGCATCATGCGAGGCATCATGCGGGGCATCATGCGGGGCATCATGCGGGGCATCATGCGGGGCATCATGCGGGGCATCATGCGAGGCATCATGCGGGGCATCATGCGGGGCATCATGCGGGGCATCATGCGGGGCATCATGCGGGCATCATGCGGGGCATCATGCGGGGCATCATGCGGGGCATCATGCGGGGCATCATGCGGGGCATCATGCGGGGCATCATGCGGGCATCATGCGGGCATCATGCGGGGCATCATGCGGGGCATCATGCGGGGCATCATGCGGGGCATCATGCGGGGCATCATGCGGGGCATCATGCGGGGCATCATGCGGGGCATCATGCGGGGCATCATGCGGGGCATCATGCGGGGCATCATGCGGGGCATCATGCGGGGCATCATGCGAGGCATCATGCGGGGTGATGCTAATCACCATATAAACACGAATGATTATAAACGTGGTATAATAGCCATGATAAATTTGCATTATAGCATGTGTGTCTCCGAGAGAGAGAGAGAGAGAGAGAGAGAGAGAGAGAGAGAGAGAGAGAGAGAGAGAGAGAGAGAGAGAGAGAGAGAGAGAGAGAGAGAGAGAGAGAGAGAGAGAGAGAGGAGAGAGAGAGAGAGAGAGAGAGAGAGAGAGAGAGAGAGACTCAATTTGTGAAACATAAATACTCGAGGATAAAACAAAATATTAAAACATAAACCTTGTTTTAAGACCTTTAAATCTGCCACTCGCGCACAATGCATTTTATTTATAAACGAAATCATTCAGAACATCTTTTTTTTTTTTTTGCTTTTTCACAGAAGAAAACAATTGAACTCACGCTTTTGTTGTTGCTGTGGTTGTTGTTTGTTATTGGAACTGTTGTTTGATGGTACTGTTGCTGCTGATGTTGTTTGTTGCTGTTTGTTTTTGTTATTGCCGTTGTTGTTGTTGTGTTGTTGTTGGTGGTGGTTGTCATGGTGGCGTTTTTGTTTTTGTTATTGCCGTTGTTGTTGTGTTGTTGTTGTTGGTGGTGGTTGTCATAGTGGCGTTTTTGTTTTTGTTATTGCCGTTGTTGTTGTCTTGTTGTTGTTGGTGGTGGTGGTTGTCATGGTGGCGTTTTTGTTTTTGTTATTGCCGTTGTTGTTGTGTTGTTGTTGTTGGTGGTGGTTGTCATGGTGGCGTTTTTGTTTTTGTTATTGCCGTTGTTGTTGTGTTGTTGTTGTTGGTGGTGGTTGTCATAGTGGCGTTTTTGTTTTGTTATTGCCGTTGTTGTTGTTGGTGGTGGTGGTGGTTGTCATGATGGCGGTTTTTTTTTGTTATTGCCGTTGTTGTTGTTGTTGGTGGTGGTGGTGGTTGTCATAGTGGCGTTTTTGTTTTTGTTATTACCGTTGTTGTTGTTGTTGTTAATGGTGGTGATGGTTGTCATGGTGGCGTTTTTGTTTTTGTTATTGCCGTTGTTGTTGTGTTGTTGTTTGTGGTGGTGATGGTTGTCATGGTGGCGTTTTTGTTTTTGTTATTGCCGTTGTTGTTGTGTTGTTGTTGGTGGTGGTGATGGTTGTCATGGTGGCGTTTTTGTTTTTGTTATTGCCGTTGTTGTTGTGTTGTTGTTGGTGGTGGTGATGGTTGTCATGGTGGCGTTTTTGTTTTTTGTTGTTGTTATAAGTGTTGTATTTGTTTTTGTTGTTGTTGTGGTTGGTTGTTGTTGCTATGGTTGAATATTGTGCAGTTGTTGGCGAACACAGACAAGGGAACATCTTATTATTTATATAAGATGGACATCTGAGTCGACGGGGAGGCACTTCAACAGGTCTGCTCGCCCATGGTAGGCAAGTCTAACCCAGGAGACTTGGACCTGCCTCGCATGGGCCAGTAGGCCTGCTGCAGTGTTCATTCTTTCTTATGTTCTTATGTTCTAAGTCGTCCGCACGCCGATGTTCAGAGCAAGTCGTCCGCACACCGACTGCAGCGCACGACGTACCTTAACATGGTGGAAGTCGTTAACAAACTGCGTCAAACACACTAACTGTCTGGGATGGGAACAGGAGAGTCTTCAAGAAGCACACTTATAAATCTCTGGACTGATTTTGCAGGTACATAAACAAACCAAATGTCCTGGATGAGACTACGGTAGACTTTTTGAAAGAAACAAACACACCAATGTTATCGATGAGACTATAGTAGTTTTTTGAAAGAAACAAACACACCAACTGTCCTGGATAGAAATCAGACGAAGACAAACACTTCCAGCGTCGCTTTAATAGTGAAGTGATTGTGCTGGTCTCTGGCGCGCCATCATACCTGCAGGTAACTCATTGGCACACGCGGTGTTTGCAGAACTTAATGGCACTTTCGGACAGAAATTTATTATTCGGTCGAGACGGTATCACTGGAGCGAGACTCTGATGAAGAAACTTGGGAAGTGGAGGAATTGAGTTGCACTCTGGGGAGGGAGGGAGGAAGGGAGGGAGGGATGTAGAGAAGATAGGAAGAAAGCGAAAGGAACGGATGGGAAGATGGAGGAAGGGAGTGCACTATAGACTTATATATACGAATCGTTTATCTATTTAACCTTCTGCAGCATTTCCTGTATCTTATCTTAAAATCACTAAGATGGGGGGGAGGGGGATGTCACCGACTCAGACACCTTGAATATAATTGGATTCAGGATGTATCCATTAATAATTTAACACAAGATAATTCCCAACACCACCAGCGAATACAATTATCATTGACCATTTAGCAGAAGTTATCACGAGATATATCTGGTGACCTTGTTAAGGTTACATTAATCTGATCTACTTATACTTTAGCACAATATATATATATATATATATATATATATATATATATATATATATATATATATATATATATATATATATATATATATATATATATATATATATATATATAAAATATATATTAGAGCAGTGCCCTAAAATAAGTAATTAACACTGAGATATTTTAGCAATTATTAACAAGGCGGAGCTGAGAGATACTATCTCTTCACATATGTCCAGAGACGCTTGTCTAGAGACGCTTGTCTAGAGACGCTTGTCTAGAGACGCAGTCACTTGTTTGGTGTCACCTTTAATGTTATCTCGTTCTCGTGTCATTCCACGTGAGGCGACACTTGTGTAAGAACATTGTGATAGGTAACACACACACACACACACACACACACACACACACACACACACACACACACACACACACACACACACACACACACACACACACACAAACAACATATAAGATACTGAGAGGAATTGACAAAGTGGACAGAGACAGAATGTTCCAGAGATGGGACACAACAACAAGGGGACACAGATGGAAGTTGAAGACTCAGATGAATCACAGAGATGTTAGGAAGTATTTCTTCAGTCACAGAGTTGTCGGGAAGTGGAATAGTTTAGGAAGCGATGTAGTGGAGGCAGGCTCTATACATAGCTTTAAGCAGAGGTATGATAAAGCTCATGGCGCAGGGAGAGTGACCCAGTAGCAGCCAGTGAAGAGGCGGGGCCAGGAGCTTTGAATCGACCCCTGCAACCACAACTAGGTGAGTACAACAACTAGGTGAGTACACACACACACACACACAGCTAAGGGGTATGTCCTACGAGGAAAGGTTAAAGGAAATCGACATGACGACACTGGAGGACAGGAGTGATAGGGGGGACATGATAACGACATATGAGATAGTGAGAGGAATTGAGAAGGTGGACAGAGACAGAATGATCCAGAGATGAGACACAGCAACAAGGGGTCACAGTTGGAAGTTGAAGAATCAGATGAATCACAGAGATGTTATGAAGTATTTCTTCAGTCACAGAGTGGTCGGGAAGTGGAATAGTTTAGGAAGGGATGTAGTGGAGGCAGGATCCATTCATAGGTTTAAGAAGAGGTATGATAAAGCTCATGGCGCAGGGAGAGTGACCCAGTAGCGGCCAGTGAAGAGGCGGGGCCAGGAGCTATGAATCGACCCCTGCAACCACAACTAGGTGAGTACAACTAGGTGAGTACACACACATACACACACACACACACACACACACTCACACACACACACACACACACACACACACACACACACACACATTGATGATGTGTAGGTGAGTTAATTCATTTGCTGGACAGTCAGTCAATCACGCTGCCTGACTGTCCAGTCAAACAGTCGACCACCCGTGATGTGCCATCATTATCATCCGAATCCAGCTCAGCAAGGGACAGTGGGAGGAGGAAGAGGGGTGATGGGAGAGTGG
>WNWK01050536.1:0-12794 GCA_009830355.1 Cherax destructor | reverse complement strand
CTTATATGCCTTTTTGTCATGTTTCCTGTTTAGTTCCTTGATAATGCGAGTAGTCACGAAGCGTTTGGTTTCTTTTTTTTCATAGTGGTTGTCTTGCATATTTTGATATCACCTGTTTATTGGATCGTTTTGCATATATATATATACATATATATACGTACATATATATATATATATATACATATATATACATATATATATATATACATATATATACATATATATATATATACATATATATATATATACATATATATACATATATATATACAGTGGTCCCTTTTGAGTTACGATGGCCCCCAAATCTCCCTTTATGTAAGTTTATTTTTAAATGCTTTTGTAAGTATATTTTTGGGGGTGTAAAGGACTAGTCTATTTTACATTATTCCTTATGGGGATAAATTCGTTTGGTAATGGCACTTGAACAGCATTCTCCAACAAAAAAATATCGTAACTCGGGTACCACTGTATATATATATATATATATATAAAACAGTGGTCCCCGTTTACTATTTTTTTTCTTTCCCAGAATGCTGTTCAAGTGCCATTACCAAACGAATTTATCTCCTTAAGAAAAGTTGTAAAATAGACTAGTCCTTTTGACCCCCAAAATTACATTTTTAAAAAAGCATTTAAAAAATAAACTTACATAAAAGGGTGAGTTTGGGGACCATCGAACCGGGGTACCACTGTTATATAATATATATATATATATATATATATATATATATATATATATATATATATATATATATATATATATATATATATACATATGTGTATATATATATAGTATATGTATACATACAGTATATCATCCATTTTCATTTATACCATAGGGAACTAAAAATCTTACCTCTCTAAATTGTTTGCACAACTTCCTATAAATTTAAAGCCATCAGTATTCAGTGCACCGAATAAAAAAGCCATCTGCTCCAGTATTTTTCAAAATTTCTGCATCTTTTAGTATAACCTCAACTTCACCTTCAGAATACACCATAGGCCGGCTCGGGGCGCACTATACAAAACCTAGAATACATTAGCACATTTAAGAACTGTAAAAGTCTTGAACAGTAATTACTATTACTGGTAATTTTACCAAATGTTTAAAAATACTGTGTGGAATTTTAATACTCAGATGTGATCCCAGTAAAAAAAATTAATTTACTGAAACAGGGAAATTCAATTTTCGTATAGTATTGCAGTACAAAGAGGGGTGCCTAGATAGCAGTGAATGGTCATGATCTAAGGAACTCAGGCTGCCTTCTCCTTCCTTACATCAAATCTGATTACTCATTTCCCAGGCAGTGTATGGCTTCTACCAATACAGAATTTTAGTGTGAGCAACTTTGTCAGTCATCATATCTTCGATTCATGGTCTAACAAAATGTATAGTTTTTCTTTTAAAAACTACCATGGTGGGAGGGATACATGATTATATACACTCGGAAGATTCTAGAGGATTAGTACCAAATTTGCACACAAAAATCCTCCCTATAAAAAGAAAAGACTCGGCAGACGATACAACATCCCCCAAATGAAAAGCATTGGTGTCACTAGCACGATAAGAACAATACAATAAGTGTCAGGGCTCAAGACTGTTCAACTGCCTCCCAGCATACATAGGGGATTACCAATAGACCCCTGGCTGTCTTCACAAAGGCTTTGGACAGGCACCTAAAGTCAGTACCTGACCAGCCGGGCTGTGGTTTGTTCAGTCGGTTTGCATGCAGCCAACAGTAACAGCCTGGTTGATCAGGCCCTGATCCACCAGAATGCGTGGTCACAGACCGGGCCCCCAGGGGCACTGCCCCCCAAAACCCCCCCCAAGTATACTCCAGGTATTAGTTATGAATACACACAAACCTGTATACCAAATATGTGTATATGAACAGAAAACAGTAAAGTAAGTCAACAAAACACATCAACAGGTCTGCTAATGTCTTTTTTACAGCAGCAAGGAGACCAGGATTTGGGGGAAGGCCACCTTCTGAGAGGGCTGAGCACAACTCCAGGCGGTCTCCCACCATCAACAGCTGCTATTGCTGAATCAAAAAAGAATCAACACACATTTCCCAAACTGTGTTTCTGTCATCCTCATGAAACTAAAGAAGATTAAACATTAAATTAATTATTAATCACATTCACAGACAAGTACTAAACCTGTAAGGGTCATTAAAGCACCGGGGGAAAAAAAACAGACCAGGTAAACCCCCCTCGCCAAGCCCTAGCAGGAAAAAAAATCACACTCTAACCCGAGTTCCCATCCTGACCCGTGGCTCAGTTAATGCTCTGCCTCCCCTGAGTGTCCGTGGTTCAATCCTCGGCAAAATTTTGGGAAAAATTGGGCGTATTTCCTTATACCTGCTGTCCCTGTTCACTTAGCAATAAGTTGGTATCTGGGTGTTAGTTGACTGGTGTGGGTCGCATTCTGGGGGACAAGATTGAAGGACCATAATAATATCTTTATTTCTACAAGTACATGTACAAGGTATACAGTCCCAGCTGACATCAATGACATACTACTATATAGAAAGCCACTTGTTATGTGAGCATTTCCCCCAAATTTGGTCAGTTTTGTCCCAGGATGCGACCCACACCCCGTAAACTAACACCCAGGTACCCATTTTTCTGATGGGTGAACATAGACAACTGGTGTGGAAACACCCCCAATATTTCCACCCCCTTTGCCGGGAATCAAACCCCGGGCTTCACCGTGTGAAGCAAGGCTTTGCCACCAGGCCACGGGCACCGTGGATATAAGACAGTCCTCGATGACGCATTGACTTTTTTTGGGTTATCCTGGGTGGCTAACCCTCTGGGGTTAAAAATTTCCAACAAAACTTATCTTAATCTTATACCTTATTTTAAAAAAACTTCTATAAATCCTTTTTTGGGGGGTTTTTAGGGCACCCGCTTGGGCCGTATCCACCCCCTACCTCCTGGACACGGTATTCAGAGTACCCAAGGAAGCTCGTCGCCCCAAATGGGGATACAAAACGGATAAAAATGTATACGGTATCCATTGCAAAAACCCCAAAATGATAATCTTTAATACTATCTGCGGTCGTAGTTTTCCCAAGCTTGAGAGCAACAAGAATGGCAGACAGCTTAGTTTGTAAGTTGGAAGCCCAATTATTAATTCTAATACAGTTCTTTATTATAGTACCATCAGGTTGGTTGTTGTTGTTGTTGGGGTTTTTTAGGACCACTGACCTTTTAAACAAATTGGTTTACAATAAAAACACTTCCCGCCCTACCATTTAAAACTAGATTTTAATCTATATTACAAATTACAAATGAATACAAATTTCAAATGATTAAATAGATTTTTCAATAGTGAGGTAGTTCAGAGTGCATAATAAACTAGCCACTTTGGTGGCAAATCTAATCTCCATGAACTTTCCCATCTGTGCTCATGATAACATGAACATAGATGGGCATGTTTATGGAGCAACTCCCAATGTGAACAGACTGACTGATGTTGTAGTGGCCAGGCTTAGGCTTGGCTACAGGTACTTCTGGCAGTTTGGGAGACACACAGATGAAAATAAGATACCAGTTATACTAAGCAAATTTCCTAAATTTGCTTGTAACAGATAAGTGAAATGTAGATATAAATCCAAATGTACAATTGTTAACCCTTTTGGGGCCTAGTGCCTAGGTTCACAGAGTTCCATTTTGCATTCCTTAAGAACCCTTGCACTACCGTCCACAGGATGGATATGGGTGCACAATAAACTAGTCACTTGGTGGCAAAATCTAAAATCTAAATCTAAAATTTCAAATGATTACAAATTTCAAATGATTAATTATATTTACAATAATAGTGAGGTAGTTCAGAATATTTAGATTGTAAAATTAGTATTGAGAATGGTATTGTCTTGGCATGTTACATAGTTTCTATTAGAGCTCCTATATTGGAGTATATCAGGCAAACTTAATACTAGGTTGAGATTTATTAGACAATAGCTATATTCGGGTTTTGTGTTTACTGTCCTTTGGGTAGGTGTTGGTGTAATAATAATAATAATAATAATAATAATAATTTTTTATTTGGACATGATACAAGAATTACATTTGGTTAGATGAGGAGGATGGACTATTGTCACACCCTGTATCATTATGTACTGGAGGGGATAAAATTAATGAATTCAGAGACAACTCACTCAGAAATGTTCAAGATATGTCAAAGTATTTTATCCACACTGGTATTTACAGACCATTCTGGAAAAATACCCTGACTTTGCTCCCTGTAAATAAAGCATTACCACATGTGTGTGTGTGTATGTGTATGTACTCACCTAGTTGTGGTTGCAGGGGTCGAGTCACAGCTCCCCGCCCCGCCTCTTCACTGGCCGATACTCGGTCACTCTACCCGCTCCATGAGCTTTATCATACCCCTCCTTAAAGCTATGTATGGATCCTGCCTCCACTACATCACTTCCCAGACTATTCCACTTCCTGACAACTCTGTGACTTAAGAAATACTTAATAACATCCCTGTGGTTCATCTGAGTCTTCAACTTCCAACTGTGACCCCTTGTTTCTGTGTCCCACCTCTGGAACATTCTGTCTCTGTCCACCTTGTCGATTCCTCTCAGTATTTTATGTCGTTATATATCCCCTCTATCTCTCCTGTCTTCCAGTGTCGTCATGTCGATTTCCCGTAACCTCCCTCGGGACATATTTAGCTCCAGGACTAGTCTTGTTGAAAACCCTTTTGACCTCTTTTTTCCCACTTGGCAATGAGGGTTTCAAACTGGCGTTGCATACCCAGAGGGGCCAACGTACACAGTGTACGGGTCCTGAATGACTTTTTTAAAGATGTCGGAATGTTTTCTTAGGTTTGTCAGGCGTCCGTATGCTGCAGCAGTTATTTGGTTGATGGCCCCGGGAGATTCCCCGGGTGTTATACTCACCCCAAGATCCTTTTCATTAGTGAAGTTTGAAAACTCTGGTCTTTTTTCCCCTTCCCCCAAATTTCATGATTTTGCACTTGGGGAGTTGAATTCCAGGAGATATGCTGACCAGGCCTGCAGCCTGTCCAGACCCCTTTAGTTCTGCCTGCATGCTATCGGCAGGGTTCTGATTCCGTTTTGTTGATTTTGACAATTTGTTTCTTGTTGCTAAGATGGGACTTAAACCAATCTGTTGGAACCTATGTCGATAGTTTGAAGTTTCTTACATAATATATTTGGGGTTGACAGTATCAAGGCCTTTTGAAGTCTAAAGTTACCATTCCTATGGGGTTTCCCCTATAGAAATTTCAGTTCTCATGAATCCATCAGATTAATTAGGAGGTGTCGGTTGGTAAATCCCCTAAAGCCTGATTGGTAACTATGAAGAATTTGTTGTCACTAAGATATTTAACACTTGATAGTACACCCCCCTTTCTAAAATTTTTGGGAAAACTGAGATACTAACAGGCCTATAGGCTGACATCAGACCTACTATTTTTTTTGAAGATAGGATAACTTGGCCTCCTTAAATCTGGCATTTTAGTGGTGAGGGACAAATTTATTATTGGAGCAAGGGGGCTTGCCAGTTCAGAGGCATCATTTTTTAGGAACTTGCGGGATTTATCTGGGCCGGTGCTTTTAATTGGGTTTAACCTGCTTAGTTTTTTTTGCACGAATTTTGAGATACACTTGCTAGTTGACAACTTTATTACTCCTTTATTGGTATAGTATGTTTTAAATTTATCAAAGTCTGTGTTAAAGGTATTTGATGCAGCTGGTACTTTTTACTAGTGTTGAGGGAAAGGGTTTTGTATTTAAAATTTAAAACAATTTGCCATTTTAGTTATTTCGTGGCATACCTCGTTATCGACATTTAGAACTATGTTATATCTATCTACGGGTTTATCAACCCCAACTGTTTGAGTTGTTGGAGCTTTTGGGGTTTTTTTGTACTCTTCGATTTTTTAGAATAGTGTCTTGCCTTTTTCACCTTTTTTGCCCTGCACTCGTTCCTCACCCTTTGGAATTCATTTAGTCGAATATCCCGTCTGTTTGCCTTAAATCTTTTTTTTCAACTGGTCTCGAATTTCATATTATCTAATATCTCATTAGTCATCCCGGGGTTTAGTTCTTCGTTTAATCCTAACCTCTTTAACTTGTGCAATATTATCAGATGGCAGGAACTTTTTTCTGAATTTTTTCCCCGGCATCATTTAGTCCGTGCAACTTTTTTTCATGAATCACAATTGTGTAGCATATTTTCCAGTGTTTCTTTAATTTGTTTCTAGTTGACCTAACTTTTATTGTCTTGGTAGGCCTATCCGTTCCCTAGTAATTTTCCTGGTACAGAAATAAGAAATGATCACTAAGGCCTGTGGTAATGACCCTGACTGACTAATGTTCTCAGGGCGGTTACAAAGTATGGGTCAATTAGGGGGGCTGAGAACTGTGTGATCCGGGGGGTGTATTAATTGTTGCGTAACTATTTAAATCCAGGCAAAATCTTTTACATGCCGTTTTTTGCTGTTGAAAACAGATTTGAAGTCTCCTAGTATTCTTTCCCTCATTTTTTCAAGTCCTGACAAAACTCTCGAAAAATCCTGTAAGAACTGGTCATGGGTGGGGGGGCGATAACTAGTTCCCCACTAAGATGGGGTTTTGGGCTTGGAAGCACACTTAAACCATAGAATCTATAGTTTATTGTCATTTAAATCAGGTCTTGGATTAAGGGTAAGTCGCCTTATGTAGGCACATACCCCACCACCTTTTTTATTCCTATCTAAGCGTTTTATATTGTAACCTTCATTTTTACCTCGTGTCAGTAACCTTCATCCAACCAGGGTTCCCAGATGGCTATAATCCGCTCTAGTTCTGTTAGCTAGAACCTAATCTCTGCCAATTTTGGAAGAAGTGATCTTGCGTTTACATGAAAAAGTGAAACCGTTGTTATAAAACAGACATAATATCAATATATAATCATCAATATTATTGTGTCACTATAGAGTAAGATCTAGTATAAGACGCCTGAAATGCCTAGGTACTATTGACCTTCTTGTAATAAGAATTTCATAAAATGTACAAATACCAAAAAAAATGTAAACCCCACGAATATTATCAGAAATAAAGAATTTTAATTTGAGGTTCCTTTCCCGAGCGCTGGGAAAGGGGTATGCTGTCAGTGGCCCCGACGAAACCCCAAAGAAAAACATTGTCAGTGGTCTTATAAACCCCATAAACAAGTCATGGCTTAAAACCCCATAAACAAGTCAGTGGTCTTATAAAAAACCCCCAAACAAGCGGGTTTATAAACCCCATAAACAAGTCAGTGGGCTTATAAACCCCCTAAAAAGTCAGGGTCTTATAAACCCCATAAAAAAGTCAGTGGTCTTATAAACCCCATAAACAAGTCAGTGGTCTTATAAACCCCATAAACAAGCAAAACTTGACGTATCAGAAGAGGAGACAGAGGGGAAAATGACCAGTTGCTCACAGGTATGATTAGCTAGGCCAGCAGGTGACGCTAAATGGTTCACCCATCACAAGGCTACAGGGGGAAAATTTCCTAGGAATCCATTGACGTAGTTTTAAATTTCCCAAACACACATACAACAAATTTCAAGAAAATCTAAAGGGACAGTAGGTATATTATCTAAGATACGCTATTATGTGCCCAACCAGCTCTTTACTATATCATTCTCTTATCTACCCTTATCTCACCTAGGGAATCTGTGCATGGGGCTCAAAACATTAAATCACCTTAGACCACTCATAACCCACAAAAGGCTGCAGTCAGGATGATAAAAATTCCCACTCTAGACAGCATCCCACCTATATTCAGAACCTTAAAACTACTCACCATAAAAAATATTCATACCTATTCATGTGCCTTCTACATACAAAAAATTTCATGCTAATTTTAAACCCCTGGCTCAAATTCCCTCAACAACTTTAATGGGTCCCACAACATGACACAAGACACAGACCCTATTTGACATCCCCGAGCCCATACTAACCAATGAAAAAATTCTATGCACATAAAGGGCCCCAAAATCTGGAATTCATTACCAGTAAATATCAAGTTAACCTTGTCGGAAAATCAATTCAAGACCCCATAAAAAAGTCATTTCTTATAAACCCCAAAAACAAGTCAGTGGTCTTAAAAACCCCATAAACAAGTCATGGTCTTATAAACCCCATAAACAAGTCAGGGTTTTAAAACCCCCTAAACAAGTCAGTGGTCTTATAAACCCCATAAACAAGTCAGTGGTCTTAAAAACCCCAAAAACAAGCAAAACTTGACGTATCAGAAGAGGAGACAGGGGAAAATGACCAGTTGCTCACAGGTATGATTAGCTGGGCCAGCAGGTGCCCCTAAATGGTTCACCCACCCAAAGGCCCCAAAAGGGGGAAAATTCGGGAATCCACCTTGACAGTAGTCTTAAATTCCCAAACACACATACAACAAATTTCCCAAGAAAATCTCAAGGACATAGGTATATTATCTAAGATCGCTATTATGTGCCTCAACCAGCTCTCATTGCACTATATCATTCTCTTATCTACCCTTACCCACCGGAATCGGGCATGGGGCTCAACAACATTAAATCACCTTAGACCACTCATAACCCACAAAGGTGGCCGGGATGATAACAAATTCCCCCTGAACATATCCCCCTATATTCAGAACCTTAAAACTACTCACCAAAAAAAAATATTCATACCTATTCATGTGCCTTCTACATACATAAAACTCTACATGCTAATATTAACCCTGCGCTCAGAATTCTCCTCAACAACTTTAATAGGTCCAAACATGACACAAGCACAGATCACTTTTTGACATACCCAGTCCATCAAAATTAAAAAATTCTATGCACAAAGGCCCCAAAATCTGGTTCATTACCAGTAAAATCGTTAACCTTGTCGGAAAATCAATTCAAGACTCTTCTCAAAGTCACCTACTCACTATATAAATACTCATACTGTAACAAACTTAAACCCAATATTATTTTATTTAAAGAAGATCTCATTTTGATATGTTCATCCTCCAACACTTGTTGCAATCTCATATCATCATATTGTCATTTAAAATCTTTATATCATCATTTTCTTAATTTGAAATAAAATATATCAAATAAAACTCTAAAAACTATTTCTAGTATTTTATTATACTAGTATAGCATCAACATACTGTAATTTAAAATAAATTTACAACTAGATTAAACTCAACCAATTTCTCTTGTATTGTCTTTAAATAGTATGTATAACCATTTAATAATTTAAATAATATAGAACTAGAATAAACTCAATAATTTCTTTAGCATTAAGTACTTAGTGAATAAGTCTCTAAATAAACTGCCCCTAATGCCATGGCATGGGGGTCCCGCATTACAGTTTTATAATTTATTATTTTTGCTCCCAAAAACTTTACACTTGTAACATGCATTGAAAAAAAAATTATTATTATTATTATTATTATTATTATAGTGGCCCTGACAACAACCCTGCTTAGGACCCCAATGAAAAAAAAAAGGGACCCCAATGAAAATAAGAAAAGGGGCCCCATATAAAAAAATTGTCATTTTTTGACTTTTTGGGTTATCCCAGGTTTCACACATATGTTGCTATGTATGTAATTATGTAACTGTATTTGTGTATTCCTGAATAAACTTACAAGCACGGGCTAGTAAGTTGTTGCAGTATGGAAAGAAATAAGTACAGTGGTCCCCCGGTTTACGATTTTTTTTCATTCCAGAATGCTGTTCAAGTGCCATTACCAAACGAATTTATCCCCTTTAAAGAAAAGTTGTAAAATAGACTAGTCCTTTTAGACCCCCAAAATTACACTTACAAAAGCATTTAAAAAAAAAAACTTACATAAAAGGGTGAGTTTGGGGGCCATCGAAAACCCGGGGGACCACTGTAAGTCAGTTTCTTGAGGTACACATAAATATATAAATTATCATACATAGCAGCATATGTGTAGATTACCTAGGATAACCCCAAAAAAAATCAGACAAGGTGACATTTCCAATGGGGTGTTTATTCTTAGGCTTTCTAAAGCTTCGCTTCACACGGGGTCAAGGTTCGATTCCACAGGGGGAAAACATCGGCGTGTTTCTTTACACCGGTTGTCTATGTTCACCCATCAGTAAAATGAGTACCTGGGGTTGTGACTTGTTGCATCCTGGGGACAAAAAAACCCAATTTGGGGGAAAAGCACAGCATAACAAGGGGCTTTCTTTTATAGTATGTCATTGATGTCAGTAGGGCTGTATACCTTGTACATGTACTTGTAGAAATAAAGATTATTATTATTATTATTATTATTATTATTATGACTAAAATCAAGGTCCCCCGGAAATAAGTCACTTTGTCTGGCTTTTTTTAGATATCCTAGGTAATTTACACTATGTAAGATAATTGTACTTATATATATGTACCTGCCTAAATAACCTACTGAGGCTCCCCGGACCCTATGTCTACCTCTGATACAAAGTCTTTAGAGTATTCTTGTTCTTCATGGTACTTTCAAAAAGACCAAAAAAAACTAAATTATCAAGAAAAAAGTGAGATTCATCCTGAGTCTGGGTTCAAAAGAACATACGTTATGATAATTGTACTTATGTACACCTACTTATTTAATTCTGGTCTACATGTTAGTAAGTTTATTTAGGTACAGGTACACATAAGTACAGCTATCATACCTATAACTTATGTGTAAATTACCAAGGATAACCCCAAAAAGGTCAGACAAAGTGACTTATTATTATTGATGAATTACACCCGCTGGAATTGCTGAATGTCAAGATAGGTTGGGCAGCAAAATAAAGCATTTTATAAAATTGCTCTCAATCTGTGTCCAGAATATCTCACGCAAATTTTTTCAAAAGGGAAACCCAAAAATAGTATGGTATGAACACAATTTGGTAGTACCTACAGTAGGGGTTTAATCCTCAAACAACCATTTATTATACAGCAATTTTGGAGTGGAATGAATTGCCTGAACATCCAAAACCAGTCTTAGCATAAACCAGTTCATGAAAAAAATGTTCCTAGTGAATGAACTAAAAGGGAATAACGTAATTTCTTGTATAGTTAGCATTCATGTATTTATTATATTAAGTTGATATTCTCTATTTAATGTTCAAGTAAACTGTAAATAAGTAAATAAGTAAGTTTTTTCAGGGACAACACAATAAGTGTCAGGGGGGCCCAAAATTGTTAACTGCCTCCCCGCATACATAAGGGGGATTACCAACAAACCCCCCTTTTCTTCAAGCAGGCACTGGACTCACCAAAAATCGGTACCTGACCAGCCAGGCTGTGGCTCGTCGTTTGGACTCGTGCGGGCAGTAACAGCCTGGTTGATCAGGCTCTGGGCCAACATGAGGCCTGGTCACAGCCGGGGCCCCAGGGCGTTGACCCTGGAATTCTCTAGGTAAAATCCAGGTATACATAAATACAGTTACAGTGGTACCCCGGTTACGTACTGCTCCCAAAATTGAACAATTATGTAAGTGTATTTTTTTAAGTGCTTTTGTAAGTGTATTTTTGGGGGTCTAAAAGGACTAATCTAATTTACATTATTCCTTATGGGGAAAAAATTCGTTTGGTAAGGCACTTAAACAGCATTCTGGACAATTAATTACATAAACTGGGGGTCCACTTTCTAGATTATCATACATAAACATATGTGTAGAGAACCTGGGATAACCCAAAGAAATCAACGTTTACTTTATCTATATTGTATCACCTTATTGTAATTGATTTTATGCAGTTGACATATTTATTTCATTGTATTTGTATGATTATAATCTATGATTAACACTGTAACTTTACCAGGCTGCCAATAGTAAAAATTTTAACAAGGACCCTGGCAAAAGTCACTGACTAGTTTTTGGGGTTATCCTAGATAATTTACATGTTTTTAACATTTAACATCATGTAATCATCCATGTAATCATCCCAAAAATTGTTTAATTGTACTTATGTGTAATTGTACCTAAATAAGCTTTCTGGCTGTTTTTTTAAAAATTACATTGTGCTATTGGGGTTTTTCCAAGTTAAATCATATGATGTAATATGTACAGTAGCCATCAAAATGTGCATGTGCATAAACGCTCTTAGCGGACTGTTTGTCTGACATTTTTTAGAATGCCCCAAAACTTTTTTTTTGGGAAGGTGCCCCATGCCAAACTTCTTTTAAAAATAATAATAATAATAATAATAATAATAATAATAATAATAATATTTTATTTAGACATGGTACAATATACATAGTTAGGTAGACATTTAAAAATAGGATAAATGAGATGTACATGCCAAAAGCCCCCAATATGCTGTGCATTGTGGGGATTCTTAGGACTATTTAATAGTAGACTACATGGTAAAAAAAATTTTGGTTGATAATTTATAAAATAAGTATAATTTGTATCTAAGTTATAAAATTTGAATATAAGTTGAACATAATAATTTATTAATTGTAGAATGCAACTAATTGAGTGAGATAACAATTTAAAAAAATTAATTGCAGAGTTAAATTTTCGTTGTTTTTATAATGTAAATGTTTAGAAACAGTTAGCTTAGTATGTATTATTCATAACAGGTTTTTTCATTTAAGTGGTTAATCAGGTTTTTTTTTGATTATTCTTCTTTTTTGGGGAAAGTTTGATATTAAATTTTGGTTTGGGTGAGAAGGTGGTTTTTAGCACGTTTTTTAATTGGGGTACAGGCAGGGTTTCTTTGGCAATGAAGGTAATGAATTCCCAAAATTTTTGTCCTTTTATGCATGAGTTTTTACATATGTTAGATGGACAGGGAAATGGGGGG
>WNWK01050535.1:0-12794 GCA_009830355.1 Cherax destructor | reverse complement strand
GCAACTGGCTTCGAACAATCCCCCCAAATGCAAAGTTCATGAAGAGGGGGGAAGGGGGCAAAGAAGACCGCTGACGGGGGAACGGGGGGGCAAAAAAGGCAACAAAACCGGGGAAAAGGAGAAAGCCTTTTGAGGTGAGAAAAACCCCAAGCACGTCTCCAGAGGCAACAAAACCAAAATAACTCGGTAGCATATGGGCGACTGGAAACCCTTTTAAGATTAGCTTCCTTCCCCTTTAAAAGAATCGTTTCAAGACACTGTCCCCCGGGGACGTCAGGCCTATACTAAAATATGCAGCACCAGTTTTGGAACCCACCCCGGGGAAAACCACGTAAAGAAACGGGGAGAAAGTAAAGGTTTAAAAAGGTTAGTGCCACAACTCAGGGATCTGTCATATGAAAAAAGGGTTTGGGGGGGAAATAGGACAAAAAAATTGGAGGAAAAAGGGGGTCAGGGGGACAGGGATAATGACATACAAAATATGGGGAATTGACAAGGGGGGAAAAGGACAGGATGTTCCAGAGGGGAACACAGAAACGGGGGACACAAGGGGAAGCTGAAGACTCAGAATTCGGGATTTAAAGCTTTTTTTCAGCCACAGAGTACCCAAAAAAGGAAAAAAAAAGGGGAACCCCATAAATAGTTTTAAAAAAAGGGTAATAAACCATGGAGCAGGGAGAGCAAAAAACCAGCCCCCGGACAGCAAGAGGTGGGGCCAGGAGCTGATTTCAACCTCTGAACCACTTAGGTGAGCAATTAGGTGAGTACGGGGAAACACAAAAGGGGGAGTGAGGGGGGAAAGGGCCTGAGGTTGATTCCAAACCCACCAGCCCCACACCTTAACCCCCTTTCCCCACCTCACCTCCCCCACCCCCTTTTTTCCCCAAAAAATTTTTAACCATCTATCTACCCTCTCCCCAACCCCCTCCCTTTTTCTTTTTCCCCAAATCTCTCCCCCTCTCCTTTCCCCCCTCTCTCTGTCCCCATCTCCCTCCCCCTTCTCCAACCCCCCCCCCCCTTTACCCCCAGCCCCTTTTTTTTCCCCCCTTTTCTCCCCCCATCTCTTCTCTCCCCCCCTCTCCCCCAAATCCCCTCCCCACCCATCTTTTCTTTCCCCTCTCTCCCCCTCTTCTCCTCATCTTTCTCCCCCCCTCTCTTCCCCCCCCTCCCCCCCTCATCCTTTTCCCTTTTCCCCCTTTTTCCCCCTTTTTTCCCCCCCTGGTCCTAACCCCTTTTCTCTCCTTTTCTCCTAATGCCCCCTGAGGACTGGAAGGGAAACCGGAGGAGAAAGGGGTTTGGGGGGGGGGGGGAGGGGGGAAGAGTGCAGGGGGAAGGTTTTTGGGGGGAAAGGGGAAAAAAATGGGGGAGCTTTTTTGAAAAAAAGGGGGGGCAAGCTTTCGGGAAAATTTGGGAAAAGAGGTTGGAGGAGTAGAAGAAGAACTGGGAGTCGCAAGGGGGTTTGTAGTAGCCAGGATAAAGGGGCCCCAAAAGGGGAAAAGGCCCAAAGGGTTTAAAGGGGGTTTCCCCAAAAAAGGGGCAGCATTAGGGGGCCCAGGGGAAGGAAGGGAATTTTCCCCACAGCCATTTTCTGCCACCAAGCAGGGCCAAGGAGGATGGGGTGGAGCGGGGACAGGTGGGGAGGGAAGGGGGGCAAACACAGAGGCAAGAGCATCCCCCCAAGCCCCACGGGAAAAAAAAGGGAAAAAAGGGGCCATGTACAGACAGGAACCAGAAGGGCAGAAAAAGGGGGCAATGGGGGAGGAGGGGGGGCAGTGTTTTTCGGGGGCTGAATGAGAGGGGGGGAAGGACAAACACTGAAAGACGGCAGGAAAAAAAGAAAGGAAAATTGAGAAAATCCCTAAAGAAATAGGGAAGAAGACATGTCCGAGATTGTAAATTTTGAAAGGGGGGAAAAAAAAAGGGGGAAAAGGGAAAACGACCGTTTTTTTTTTGATTTCAGGACAAAAGGGAAAAAACCCCCGAGAAAACACGATTAAGGGAAAAAGGGAAGAATACAGGAGGGTGTTCCTAGACCAGACAAACCCCAAAACAGAGAACGACACTTTTGAGGGAAAAAAAGGGAAAAGGAGCGGGGAGAAGAGACAAGGACAGAATCAGAGGGAAAAACCAGAGGGGTAGAGCAACAAGAGCAGACACACATAACCACCCCATCACCCAACAACCAAGCACACTCCCCCCAACACAAACTAAACCCCCACACTCACCCCGCAACCCAACACCCCCCCAAAGAACCCAAAAGTCCACCGCCAGGTCCCCCCCCCCAGCCCCCAAAACATTAGAGAGGAAATTTTAAGGGGAGGAAAAAATGTTGAGGGAAAAAAACAAATAAGGGAAAGGGGAAGAAAGAGTCAAAGAGGCATCACCGACATAATTTTTCCCCACAGAAACCAAGCCAGGGGGCATAAAAAAGAACCATTTTCCAACGGGATACCAAAATCCTGAGGAAAGACAAGGGGGAAAAACGGGGGGGGGTGGAGGAGTACACTGCTGAAAAAAACCCAAGGGTTTTTTGGATGAGCGGGGGGGGGGGGGGTAATTGGAAAAGCAAAAACAGTATAAACCCCCCCCAAAAAATTTAGGGGCCCCAAGGGGAAAAAAGTATGATGAGAGTAAAGCCCCGATGGTTGACACACTGGCTGAAGTGGCCAAAGGGGCCCCTCGGGGCGGGGAAAAGTTACTGATCGGGGGTGACTTCAACCACAAGGAAAGGGGAGGGAAACTTGGACCAAAACATGGGGCCAAGATACGGGGGGGAAGATGATGGAGGAAAGGGGGAAAACCCCATGTATGAACCAGCGAGTTGGGGACCTAGATTCCCTTAAAAAAGGCAGATATTGAGGACATCAAAAAAGAAAGTCCTTGGGGGCCCGTGATCAAAATGGTTCTAATTTTTATTACACAGTGGGGGTTACAGGGGGGGGAGGCAGATGGGGGCCCGAAGAATGAACCAAAAAACAAAAAAGGGCAAAAAGGGGCAAAGAATTCCCGGGGAAAAGGGGACGGGGGAAACCCGGGGAAGGGGGAAAAAAGTAAACGGGGGGTTGTAAAAGCAAAAATGGTGGGTTTAAAAAGGGGTCCGAAACGGGGAAAAAAATAAAAGAAGAGCCTTTTCCCCAAAAGGAAGGGGGCCCCAAAACCAAAAGGGGGGCCAGGGAATGGAAGAAGTATAGAAGGAAAGAACCCGGAAAAAAAAGGAGAAAAGGGGGGACCCGGGAAAAGAATATGACATTTAAAAGGGGGGGCCCCAAAGACAGTATGAGAATGACATAGCAGGGGAAAACCAAATTGCCCCAAGATGTTGTACAGTCACATCAGGAGAAAAAACAGTCAAGGACCGGGGGATCAGGCTGGGGGAAGGAAGGGGGGGGAGGTCCCAAGAAATGACCGCAAAGTAGGTCAACATGAGATTCAAAGAGGTGTTCAAAGAGGAGAAGGGCCCCGGAAAAAGGGGGGGGGAGGGCACCATCAGCGGCAAACACAAACCCCAGGGGAAAAGGGAAAAGGGGTACTAAGCGACCCCCATACCTCAAAGGGGATGGGGCCGGATAACATCTCTCCAGGGGGCCTAAAAGAGGGAGCGGGGGGTTTTTGGGGTACCCCTAACAACGATCTTAAAAATCTTTTGGAAAAGGGAAAAAAACCCCAAAAAAGGGAAATGTATTCCCCAAACATTAAAAAGGAGACAGGAACGTAGCACTAAACTACAGACCAGTGTCACTGACATGTATTTTTAAAAGGTCAGGGAGAAGATTATCAGAAGAAGGGGGGGGGAACCCCCAAAAGGGGGAATGAGCTTATCAACGACGTCCAACGGGGTTTGGGGACGGGAAAAACCTGGCCAAAATTTTCAGGGATTCCCCTACGAAGGGTGACAGAGTAAGACAAGAGAGAGGGGTGGTAGATTGCATTTTCCCGGGGCCCGTAAGAAGACAGGAAACAGTTCCACACAAATATTAATGCAGAAGCTGGAGGCCAAAAGATAGGGATAACGGGAAAGGGAAAATTAAAAGGGGATGGGGGAATACCTGTGGGGAAGACAAGCGAGTCAGGTTTTGGGAGGCGAGCAGAGTTGGGCCAAAAAGGGGTTCTAGGGGGGTTCCATCCCTGGCCCGGTGTTTTTCTTAGTAACAAACATACGGAAAAAAGGGGGAACCCAATTTCCCTGTTTGCAGATGAGGGGGAAGTTGATGAGAAGAATTAAAGGGGACGGGGCCCCCGGCAAACCCCAAAAAAGGGTTTTCCGGACAGGCAAGCCTGGTCCAAAAATTGGCCCCTGGATTCCCCCACCAAGTGCACCCCGGAAGTTGGGGGGAAGGGGGCAAAAAACCGCAGACGGAAAGGCGGGGGGGCAGAGACAAAAACCCCGGGAAGCAAGAAGAAAAAAAGGGGAGTATAACACCAGGCACGTTCATTGAGGCGATATCAACCAAATAACTGCTGGCATATGGGCCCCCCAGCTAACCTAAGAACAGCTTCCCGGGGACATCTTAATAAAGAATCGTTAGGATTTTTAAACTGTTTTTTCCCCCATCTGGATATGCAAAAACCAGTTTGGAAACCCACATCTAAACCCACAAAAGAAGAGAAAAGTGAAAGGTTTAAAAACAAGACTAGCCCGGGGAGCAAGGGGGGTATCCCCACGAGAGGGTTAAGGGGGAAACGTTTGAAAAATTTTTGGAAAGGGAGATGGGGGGAATGATAACAATTTTATAAGATACTGAGGGAATAGAAAAAGGGGACAGAGACAGAATGTTGGGTTTTACAAAAACCCCGGGGGACACCAAAGTTAAAACCCAGATAAACCCCGGAATGTTGGAAAAAGTATTTCTTCAGTCATAGAGTGGGGGGAAAGGGGGAATAGCTTGGGGCGATGTAGGGGGGGGCGGTTCCCAAGCCCCAAGGGGGGTATGTGTTCATGGAGGGGGGCCCCTGACCCGAGGGCCCAAAAGTGAAGAGGCGGGGCCAGGGAGCTATGAATCGACCCCGAAACCCCAACCCGGGGTGAGACACACAAACACACACCCCGCACTAAAAAAAGCCTTTTCGGACACAGTTCCTCACAAAGAGATTTTTTTTTATTTTTTTAAAAAAATTTGGGAAATAAAATTTTAAAAAAGGCCCAAAGAAAAGTAACAGAGCATTTTTTAATATATAAAAAAAACGTAAACAAAGAACCCGAAAATACATAATAAAACCCCTTGTACCATATAAATTAAACCCCTTTTTCCCCCCACATACACGACGTTTGGTAAAAATATAATTAGAAAAAAGTCTTAATGTAATATAAAAAAGGTTAAATGCATAATATATATGAACACCTCTTATGTCCTATCTATATGAAACAGACTCCCCACATAAAAACCATTATCATAACACCATAAGCATAACGTTTAATTGGGCCAAATCCCGCCTTTAAAGTTAAAATATAATTTTAACCCCCAATTAAAAAACTGATATTTTTTAACCTACAATTATATACCGTATATTTTTTTAAATTTTTAAATTTATACTTGGGGTATTTTTTTAACCCCCAATTTATTTTATATTTTTAATCCTACAATTATATAATTTTTTATTTTTTAACCTACAATTATATACCGTATATTTTTTAACCTTTTAAAATTTTAATTTTTATAAAACAACAAAAAAAAAAAAACCAAAATTCAAAAATGTTGGGGCAAAATAAATTAAGGGGTTTTTTTTAAATTCAATGGAACCATCCACATATAAGGCCTCTAATTTTTTTAAAATTCATTGACTTGGTATCCCTGGGGACCACCTTTCCCCCCCCCAACCCCCCCCCCCCTTCCCCCCCCCCCACCTCAATTTAAAAAGGGGGGGGAAAGACTTTGGGGATTTTATAACCCCTTTTTTCACCTTAAACCCTTTAAAAATCATGGTTCTATTTTAAATTAATAAACTGCTTTTTTAACTTTATTTCACCAAAACCATTTTATCGCTGAACATAACATTCTGGTAATTATAGCCAACACCAATTTGCTCATGATTTTTTCATCTTTAACACAATATAAGGGGTTTAACAACCCTTATCCACATTTTAATACTTTTTTATTGCCCCCAGGTGAGCCCCTTTTTAAATTACCCCTTTGGGGAAATATGAACAAAAAAAAATAAAGTATGATAAAAAAAAAAGATAACCCCCCAGTCACCCCCTTTTCCCCCCCCTCTTTCATTCTTTTTTTCTATCCCCTCCATGCACCACACCCCCCCCAAAAACGTCATGCGTCCCCGTGACATGGATCGCTTGGGGGCACCCGTCACCTCACCACAACACCCCCCTCCCCCCCGCCTAACCATTTTTTCCCATCCCCCCAAACATACCCATCTACCCTTTCATCCACCACTTATTTTTCCCCCCCCGCAAAACAAGCCCATTTAATAGAATCCCCCCCCTCACCCCCGTAAATCCCTGGGGCGTCAACCCCATAGCTTTCTGAGAAAAGGACATCCCCCCACCTCCCATAAATTACCCTATCCCTACATCTTGTTTGAAAAAGCTCCCCGGGGTATGGCCCTAATCCGCACATCCCCCGTCACCCCCTCATCACCCATGAAAATACGGGAAAAACCCCCATGAAAACAACAACGCCCCCCTTGGGCCCCCCCACCCCCCCCAAATTTTAAAAAATCAATCCCCGAATTTTCTGTATACCCCCCCCCCCAAATCCCCAATAATCCTCCCAATCCACACCCTTACGTTATTCAAACCCCTTCAGGAAAGGGGGATGATAAGTTTCTTCCCATTCCCCACCCACACGCTGATGCCCTACCAATCCCATCTTAAACAGTATACCCCTTTAAATTTCCACCCTGCAAGAACCTAACGTTTTACCTCTCTTACCTTCGCCCTCATTTTCCCCTTTTTTGTAAACCCCCTTTTCCCCTATCCCCCCCCCCTCATACACCGGATACCCCGCAACCCCCCCTACTTCCCCTTGCCTCCCCTCCTAAAAAATTTTTTTTTCCCTTATTTTCCCATTTTTATTAACCCCCCAAAACCCAACCCTTTAAATTCCAATTTTTTCCTTCCCAACCCCCTTTTTAAAGGTTTTCCCCTCACCCTCCCCAAAACCTTTTTCACCCCCCCCCCTGCCCCACAAAAACATTTCCATACATGCACCCCACTGTTTTATTGAAAAACCCCCAAAACCCCAAAACCCCTCACCATTTCCCCTTCAAAACCCAAAATTTTTCCCCCTAATTTCAAAACATACCCCCCGTTTTTTAAATCCCCACATCCTCCGTAAGGGGGAAACCCCCGGTCCCCCCCCAAACACCCCAAAGAACACAATCACACACTGCTGAAAAAGGGGGGTCCCCCAGCCTCCCCCCCCCAACACAGCCCCCCCACCACCCCCCGACGAATTTATTTTCCAGTTTTCCCCGCGGTTTTCCCCAATAAACAATCCCACAAATCTTTAACCGTTTCCCCCCCCGGCCACCCCCCCCGCCCCAGACCCCCCCCCCCCCTTTTCCTTTTCCTCCAACAACTTAGATTTGGGGTCCCATTGCCCCGACTTTTCCTGTCGTTTTTCCCAAAATCAAACCCCCTTTTCCCCAATTCTTGGGGCCCTCTTCCCCCCCCACCAAGACAGTTGTGTCATCTAAAATACTATACCAGTGGCACATCCTCTTCCCTCCCCCCACCCCCCAAACCCCCTTCCCAATCTCTAAAAAGGGGTTTTTTGGGCATGCAAACAAATTTTTCAAAAAGGGAAAAACCCCCCCCCCAAAAACCCTTTCCCTCCTAACTTTTTTCCTATATGTCCATTGATTTGCGCTCTCCCCACATGGCCCCAAAAAATTTTCCCCGCCCAACCTACTATTTCCCCCCCATACCCCGCCTACGCATAAACCCCCCTAACAATCTTTTTTTCCCCTTTCATGCTGATTCCCAGCCCCCGGCCCAGACCCCCCCCTTTTCCCCCTATAAACTCCCTGATCCTCCCATCCCCCGTTATTCAAGGGCCGGGGGGTTCCATACTGCCCCGCTCAATGAAAAAAGGGGAGCAAAACTTTTTCCCCCCCTTTCTCAACATTTTTGCAAAAATTTTTTGTAACACCATATGGGCCCCCAAAACCTGATGTCCCCCCAACCCCTTCCCCCCTTTTAATAACACTACCACCCCCCTGCCGGTTTTCCCAATTTCCTTCCTTTTTTTATCCAATTGAAAAAAATACCATACATTCTTAATTTAAAATTATCAAAAAAAAAATTTTAAAAACCCTTTTCCCGGGGTTTTTTTTGCTCAAAACCCCTAACCCCCATCCACACCTCATCCTCAGTAATCACCCCCCCCACCCCCCCTTTTTTTCCCCTTTTCCTTTAAAATATTTTCCCCTAAGATCCGCCCTCCCTCCCCCCCTCTAAACCTTTTTTTCAGTTTAAAACCCCAACCCTTGTTAGATATTCCTTCCCTTGTTTTCCCCAACCCTTTTTTTTTCCACATACCCATTCACCCTCATTACCCACCCCAACCCCCCCTTTCAGTCATTCCCCTGCCCCCTTTTTTAAAATTCCCAAGACATGTGCAGATGGCCTTTTTGCCCGTACAAAATCACTGGCCCCCTCCCCAAACCCCTTTAGAATTTTTAAAATTTTTTTTTTGACTTCCCCAATGGGGCTCCCCAAAAACCCTTTTTTCCCAGGTATTTCCTCCCGTAAAAAATTCAAATGCCCTCAAAAACTTTGCTTACCTACCCCCCCAAAAGCCCCTTTTTTCTCCCCCACCTTAAAATTCCCTTTATTTTCCACTTTTTTCCAATTTTTTCCATTATATTCTCACCAGTTTTCCCCCGCCCACACAGAATTCCCCCCCCAACCAAAAAACCGATATCCCCCCCCCAAAATTAAAACCCCCCATTTAAATTTCCCCAAAATCAAAAACCTTCCATTCCCTCCCATCCTAAAATCCACCAATATCCCCATGATCTGAAAACCCACACTAACTTGTCCCCTTCCCCCCCATCCCCTCGACAAAACCCTGTCTAACCGTGCTTGGGGTACCCTTCTAATAAAGGTGTGGGGTTTCCCCTGCCATCCACCCCCCAAAACCCGTCAACCACCCAGCATTACCCAGAACCCTTTAGTACTCCCAAAAAACATCCCGCCCCCCCGGGTTTAACACTTTTTTTCCCTTTTGACACTATTCCAAAACCCCCCATAATATTCCCCCGGAATCTCCATAGGCAAAAAACCCAAAATCCCCCCCAAAAACCCTTTTACCCTTTTCCAGTTTTAACGGGGGGGCATGTACACCCCTATGAAAACACCCCACCCCTCCCCACATCCCATCCACCCCCCAAAACCCCCCCCCCCTCCCCCCCATCAAAAATGGGGGGGGCCTTTTTTTGCTATTGAACACGAAACACCTAACCCTGGGCCCCACACTGTAACCTTTCAAAACAAGTCTCTACCCCACCCTAATTGGGGGTTTTTAAGAAACACACATCCACAAAAAAAATTTGTCCCCAAAGTCCCCTTCCCCTTCCCGGAAGGATTTACTTAAAATTTTAAAACCCCGAAAAAGATTACCTTTTTGGGGGCCTTTTATACCAAATTTTTGTTTTGGCCCCTTTTCCAACCATTGGACCCTTTTAGCCCCATCCGACCCCCTTGGTTCCCAAACCCATGGGGGTTTTTCCCCCCTTTTTTTTTGGGATGTTTTTTGGGGGGGACGCCGCTCCAAACCCCCCGACCCCTTTTTGTCTCCCAGTCCTTCCATGCAGTCAACCCCCCCTTTTTTACGGAAAACCCCAATTTTCCCCCACCCAAACCCCATCCTGCACAGGACTCTCCCCCCAATGTACCAACAGGGGGTAAAAAAACTTCTACAACAGAAAACCCTCACCATCCCCCAAAAACCCCCGGGCCGGGGGGTTTTCCCCCGGGGCCTTTTTAAGTCGGGGGCAGGCCCCCAAAGTCCTATATCCAATGACACATCCTTACCCCAACCCCCCATAAACCCCCCGGTTTCCCAAATTAAACACCCCCCCTTTTTCTATCCCATCCAAATAACTCCCCCCCCCCCTGGGGGGCCCCCCACCCCCAAATTTCCCCAAACACCCCCCTTCTTAACCTCAGCCAGCATTTTCCCCAAACACCCAAAAAATTTTTATTTTTAATCCCCCCCCGCATTTTTCCCCCATCCACCCCTTCTTAACCCCCAGCCAGCACCCCCCCCCACATCCACACTCTTACTTAACTCCGCCAGCCCCCTTCCACCAAAACCCCGCCCGGTGGTTGTTGAAATCGAAAACCCGTTTCAGCCATAGGCCATACGAACCACAACCTGGGGGGGGTTTGTTTTTTCCTAATAAAAAATAAAATTTTCCGGGGCCAAAGGGGAAAAAGACAAGGGTGGGGGGAAAAAAAACCCAAATCATTTTCAAGGGGGGTATGCCCCTCTAACAGGTCCTTGGGGGGTCAGTCCACAGCCCATTTTACGTTCTTTTAAAATTTCCCGGGGAACGGAAAAACCTTCCGACATCAAAGTCAGTACATTCAAAAGGGGGCCTTTGAAGAACCCAAGATAATCCCGACACACCCTTTTTAATTTTAACCTCTAAACATGAAACCAGTACGGGGGTGCCGGGAAATTTTTCCACAACCCCTAGGGTTTTCCTTTTCACCATTTTACGAAGAAAGGAGCCCCTTTAATGTTTTCCCATGTATTTTTCCGTTTTCCCAAAAGGATATGTGTTCCCCAGAACAGGGGGGATTTTCCCCGCAGCATTGGAAAAACCCCCTTAAAAAAACTTACCCCAAAAGGGGGTTCCCCTTTCCCGGGGCCGGGGCCCTTTTCAGAAAGAAATAAGATCTACACACTGGGAGAGTAAACCCCCTTGGCAAAATGATTGTTGGTGGGGTTTTTAAAAACCCCACCAACACAGCCACGAACAGTAGACCGGGTGACGAGATTAAGCTACCCAACATGGCCAAATTTTAAGGGTGAGGTTAATTTTTTTTATTTTTCTATTTTATTTTTTTTTTGGGGGCCTTCCCAGGTCAGGGGTTTTCCCCATTTTCCCCGGGCAGCGTTTTTTTGGGCCCCCCCAGGACTTTGCTGGATGGAAACTTTTTTCTTGTCTATTAAACCCGGGGGGTTAAAGGGGGCCCAAAAAATTTTAAAAAACCAAAACCCCCAAAAAACCGGGCCCCCCACCCCCCACCCGAGGTTAAAAAGGAATGGATTCAGAAATCGTAATGACACGTTGTAAAAAACCCCACCACGGTGAGGTTAAACCCCCGGGTCAGAGAGCAAAAAACCCAGACCGAGGGGTTTCCCCCGGGGGGTCTACAAAAATAAAAAAATTGAATTAAATCATAATCAGGCGGGGCTTAAAGAGTGGACAGGCTGGACAAACCCCGCAACTGGCTTTAATTTTTAACCCCCCCAAATGCAAAGTCATGAAGATCGGGAGGGGGAAAAAAAGACCCCAGACAGAGTGGGGTTGGGGGGAAAAATGAAAACCCCCGCCAAGGAGAAAGATTTTTGGGGGGGAAAAACGAGCACGTCTCCGAACACATAACCAGAAACGCTGAAAAATATGGCCCTGGCAAACCTAAAACTTGATCCTTTTGTAAGGAATGTTCAAAACATTGTACATGTATTTTGGGGCCCCTACTAGAGTATGCAGCACCATTTTTGGGAAACCCCCACCTTTTTCAAAACAAAAATAGAGAAAGTGCGGTTTACGGTTAGTTCCAGAGCTAAGGGAATGTCCTACGAAGAAAGGGGGTTAAGGGAAACGCCAAAAACTGGGGACAGAGGGTTTGGAAAAACAGATAACGAATACAAAAACTGCGTGGAATAGAGAAGGGGGGGAGACAGGGGGTTCCAGAGATGGGACACAGAAACAAGGGGACCAAAAAAGACCCCTAGTCAAAAAGGGGGGTTTTAAGTTTTTGCCAAAAGGGTTTAATGGAATAGTCTGCAAATGAGTGGAGGCGAAAAATAGCTTAAGAAGGATGATAAAGCTCATGGAGCGGGGGGGACCAATAGGGGCAGTGGGGAGGCCAGGGGGTTGAGTCTGACCCTTGCAACCACAATTAGGGGGGTAACACAAAATTTAATTAATTATTAGTGCGTTTATTTGCATAAAAAACTAGAGGTAGGTTTAAAATTTGCATCAACTGTCAACACTAAATAGGTACAAATTATTCTGAGTCACGGGGGAAAAAGGAAAAAAAAAAATTTAAGGGGAAATTTGGGGAACAACGAACCCCCACATGAGAGACGAAAGGAATCTACCGGGGCCCCTTTGGGGGAAAACCGGGGGATGTACCGGGAACCTAAACAACAAAAAAATACCCGACCATATGGGAACACTAGTATTAAAAAATTTTATAAAATTTAAACTTATTTCAATTATTTTCCCTACCTTATTTCCCCCCCTTCCTTTTTTCCCCCCAGTTATTTCCCCTATACCCAGTCTTATCACCTCTTCTTATCTCTCTCATCCTCCCGTCATCCATGTCTCGGTTCATTAAAAAGAACAGGGGAAAAATAACACAGTTGAGATAGAAAGGGAAAATAAGGGGGGGGGGGATCCCCTCCACACCTAGGGGCCCCCCCACTATTTTTAAATCTAATTTTTCATCAAATTTTTTTATATATCATTGATTTTTTTTTCTCCTTGTCTTCATGGGGGAAACCCAAAAAAATTTTCTAATGTCAATTACAATTTTTTGGGTAGAATATAAGGTGTGTTTTTGGGGCACTGTTTATTGCTTGGCCCCCTATGGTGAG